>JBBPBX010072305.1:0-18098 GCA_038048925.1 Garcialebias charrua
AAAAAACAAACAAAAGAAAAGTCCAGATGAAGAAGGAGAATTTAATACATTTGTGTCACAAAACATTCCTCCATGCGTC
The DNA here is from genome assembly GCA_038048925.1 of Garcialebias charrua. Lineage (NCBI taxonomy): Eukaryota > Metazoa > Chordata > Actinopteri > Cyprinodontiformes > Rivulidae > Garcialebias > Garcialebias charrua. The sequence goes on from JBBPBX010072305.1 coordinate 80, forward strand.
GCGACGCAGTCTCCACGACCACAGCGGCGCAGACAGCTGCAGGCTCCGGCGTGAAGACCGTGAGGTCCCCACCCTTCAATCAATTCAGTAGCGCCCACGGCGCACGCACTAGCCTGGCAGAGTTTCAAAAATTCGGAGGTGCGCAACACGCGCCAAAGCGACGCGCGGGGCCTACGCGCAGGGGCGAGGAGGGTGATATTGGGTCACTTTTGGCGCGCACCCTCGCGCGCTGCGCGACACATCGAGTATAAATCTAGCTTTAGCAACTGTTTTAGCTCAACAGTAAACAACTGTGTCATTAGCATAGAAATGTAAGGATGCATCAGGGATGCTCTGACCTACATTACCTATGTAGATTATAAAGAGGGTGGGTCCTAAGACTGAGCCTTGTGGTACACCATTGTTGTCTGTTAAATTACTGGAGGAAGTACAACTATGTTGAACACATTGCCTCTGATCTGAAAGATAGAAAACCAACCAATGGTGTGATCAGAGAAACCAATTTCTGAGAGCTTATGACACAAGATGTTATGATGTGTGAAAAGCTTTAGACAGGTCTAAGAAAAGTGCAGCCCAATAATCCTTAGCATCCAATGCTTCAACAACGTCATTAAGAACCTTCAGTGAATCAGTCGTAGTGCTGTGTTGTTTTCAGAAACCAGATTGATGGAGAGGTAAGATGTTAAATGAGTCCATGTAATTTTTTATTTGAGAGTTTATCAGTTTTTCTAGAACCTTGGCTAAAACGAGGATTGACTTGTAGGAGGGATTTGATTTGTAGAAGTTTGGTTATTAGATGAAGTGGCTGATTTTCCATAAGTAACTGTGTCAAATAATCAACTACAGTGGAAGCAACAAAATGTTTGTTGAAACAGTTCAGGATCTCGTGCTTATTTGACACTGGAACAGAGTTAACGAGAAGTTGTGATGGAAGGTCAGATGATTGGGGGATGCCTGAGAGAGATTTTTGGTTTTCCAGAAATTTTTAGGGTCGTTTAGATTTTTGGAGGTCTGAGATAAAAAAAATAGTCACGTTTTGCAGCTTTGATGGCAGTTGTGCATTTATTCCTCAGCTGCCGAAAATTCAACCAATCAGCGTCTGAGCCAGATTTTCTCGCTACAGCCCAAAGATGGTCTCTCCTGTGCAGGAGGTCAGCTAGTTCAGGAGTAAACCCTGAACTGGCGGAAAGGAGCGTGTTTGTTCGCAAAATAAATTAAACTACAGTATTATGAAACTAGTTTCAAGCGGTGTTCACGTCGTTGGTCAATAGAATACGTTGCCAGTCAAAGTGAGATAGATCCCAGAGGAATGACTGTTTACAAAAATGTTTCAAATCCCTTTTTTTACTTAATCTGGGCTTAGAAGGTAGAAGTTTAATATCTCTGAGAGCCGCTATTACACAATTATCACTCAAAATGTCAGCAAATACACCTGTACCAGGGAATTTGTGAGGCATATTTGTTAGAAACAGGTCTATGATAGAAGATTTTTTTAGGACAGTTTTTGTTTGGTCTAGTGGGAGAGTCAATAAGTTGGGTTAGATTGAGTGATAGCTAGGCAACATTCCTTGAATTTATCACAAAGGGGGGGTTGACTTATCCCAGTCAATGTTGAAATCTCCTGACAAAAAATTCCCTTTGAATTTTAAATTTCTTAAGAATTTAAGGGAGGACAAAGCCTCAGGTGTTGCTGAGGGGGGACAATAACAACCCACTACAGATAAGATCTGGCCTCCATTCAATGTGATGTTTACAGCTAAGGCCTCAAACTAGTTTAGAATTGTTTTAGCAGACACAAGACTGGAAACCAGAGAATCTCTGATGTAAATAGCAACTCCACCCCACCTTTTTTGATGGTCACAACAATAGCTATTAAATCCTTTGATTACCAGATCATCATTCAGAACAGATTTGTTGAGCCAAGTTTTAGGGCCAGTTTACACGGCGCGTATTTTGAGTGTAACCGCTACTTTCTCTTTGCGACTTTGCTTATCGCCTACACGACGCTGCTGGCCCCCCTCGATGACACCGATACTTTTCTGACCCTGCTCTCAAGGTGGAAGTTTTTCTCTGACCCCCCGTTGATAATGTAAACATCTCCCGTGGAGCTTTTGTGTCAACCACATGCGCGCAGCCCGCATGCGCGTGGACAGTCTGACATTTCACGTGTCACGTTGCAAAATATAACAGTTTAACAATAATAAACAGTATTTATGTTGGCGTGGGAGATGTAAATTTATCTGAACTACAGTATCTATCTGGACTCGTTACATTTTTTAAACAGTGCGTAACGTGCTGTGAAAATGAAGACACCAGGTTTATTATTTATTTATTTATTTATTCAGCACCAAAGTTTAAACACAAACACTGAGAATTAAACTGAACACACTATTAAAACACGTGAACCGAACTGTAACTACGTTAATGAACTGGACTCTTGCTGTGTTTTCATCTGGACCCATCAGAACCGCGCCGAACCGTCTGCCTGCTGGAGCGACAGCTTCTCCACCTGGCAGAAATAAATAAATAAATAAATAAAAACTCAGTTGTTGTGTGATCAAAGTAAACACAAGCAAACATTATATTAAGAACGTTGATTTACCTGCTGTAAGTCAGCTGCATCACGGAGTAAAGTCCGGTTCTGGTCCACAGTCCACTCAGCGGTTCTGGTCCACAGTCCACTCAGCGGTTCTGGTCCACAGTCTCAGCGTCTAGTGTGCAGCTTGTTAGATGAAGCGGGTCCCACTGACTCAAATCTGTTGACTCTTATCCAAATTCCAGCTTTAACTTGTTGTTAACTTGTTGACAACAACTTGTAGTTAGCTGATTTTAGCCAGAGAGGAAAGCAGACAGGCAGCTGTTTACCTCAGGCAGCGCATGCGTAGTAGTGAAGGTTCCAAAAATCACAGCGCCATCTAAAGGCCCAGCATGGTAACTACAGTGAAATCATGAGGACGGGGGTTGGAGGGGGAGAGAGTCGTATCCACAGAATTCGACAGTGTCAACGCAAAACTTTTCACCTAATTAACATACCCAAAACATCCGTTTCCCCCACACAGTGTCCGTGTAAACAGGGCCTTTGAGATGACGATCACATCTGCCCCAGAAGAACTGACCAGAATTTTCAAGGTATCAAGTTTCTTTAGAAGGCTACGAGCATTTACATGCAGGAAATGAAGACCTGACGTGTTTTTGAAGTCATTTGGTGTAATGTAGTTAGTGGGGGGGTCCAGGGTTGGGCTGAATCCCTGAGAGCAGTAACAACATTATTATCAGACATGTTCTTGAGTTTTTCGTCACTGATGTGCAATTACAGGAGTTATAAGTTTGACAATTAGCCCGAACCATGAGAAACATTAATGAAGACGTAATCATTCAGAACCCAAAAACAGTGAAAATTGCAGTGATGGGCATATCCAGATAACAAGATTCAGTGATTCCAGATAGTCTGAGATCTGAAAATAATGACAATAATATGAATGGTGCAGAAAAGTCTCAGACCATAAAGCGTCACAAATTAGATGGGCAAACAAATCCGATGAGGTAGCCCAACTGCAGTTTGAGTTGGGCTGAGGGGGGCCCCAGCCCCCCTGTAAAAATGAATGGATGCGGCCATGGGAAAAAGAAGCTGGGTCCAAAATCAACAGGTAGAAACAGATAATTTGCAGCAAATAGCAGAGCATGCTGCCAGAAAATCCTCCTGAAATTAAAGCGGCAGGTCCTGGGCTGAAATAATTTTTTGGGACGGTCCCATCCGGCTCTCTGAGTCACTAAACACCGAATTCGGTTGGAAGGTGGACCAACTTTAGTCCTGTTCGAAAAACGGGTCAGTTTGATGATAAAAAGACTACAGAGAAGCCGGGGTAGCAACGTCCATCAGCTCGCCGTAACCGGAAATTGTGATGATTTTTTAAATGTAATATATATTTGTTGCACATTTGCTTTCACAATGTATTGGTTAAGAAACACTGGGTCCCTAGTCAAGAAAGACTAGCAGCGTCTGCACTTCCTCCGTAGGCTGAAGAGATCACAACTCCCGCCTCATGGCCAGTGTTGCCAGATCTTGCAATAGAAACAAGCAACCAGCTCTATGTACACAAGCCCTACTGGCAACCCACCACATTGTGTAAAACAGAAGTCGTTTTTAAACAGTATAAACATACATTATTTACAGCATTGCACATAAACAAAGCAAAATTATGCTAAACACTTCGAATAACACGTTTTTAAGATCTGATTAGAAAATACATTTTGCATATGTAATTTTTTCTGCATATTTTTAAAAACAAAACATCCTGATATCTGCGTGTGGGTAGAGCCCCCTAGTGGTCGGCCATAGTATGAGTGTTTGGGGTGTATGCCCATAGACATTGTAATGTGTGCGCCTGTCGCCTTGCCAACTTTGGCGGGAGCAATAAATACATAGTTCCCATGTGACGTCACATCCGTCTTACTTCCGGGTGGACCCTCATTTTGAAAGTCAGAACAGGGGACAGCGCGGTCTAATGGATGTTCATTTTTCACGTTTTTTTTTTGTGTTGATTTCTAATTAATTGCAATGGTTACTTCGTGTTGTGTCAGTGGTTGTCCCAGTCGGGTAGACGTTTGGGCAACGCGTAGGTTTCAGTTAATCAAAAAAAAAAGTAACGTGAAGGATTTATCTCATCGGAGAAGCTGGACTGCAGCTCCTCCTCTCTGAGTCTGGCTTGGATCTGCTCTGGAAGACGTCGTGCTTTTGGCCGGTAAACAAAATATTCTACATAAATCATTTTGTGAAACTATGTCAGAACAATGTTAGAGTACAACTGTCTGTGTGTTAGAGCTGTTTTTTTTTTTTTTCATTATTTAGCGACACCGTCTTGCATGCTGTTAGCTTAGCATCTCGCTAACGCGACAATGGCCTCACGGTCCACTAGGACCGGCGGGTGAAACCGTCCCAGTTGGAGAAGGAGTACGGGAGCCAAGTCGTGCGGGCGACGCGTCGGTCCCATGGGACGTGACCCCGCGGCCGTGATGGATGTCACGGATCCACGCAGTCTGACCTGAGCTCGACGGCCCCTCGGCTCCAGTGTGCTAACAACATGGCTAACAACATGCTAACTTCCAACACGGTAAGACTGAAAGGGCTGGTTCTGGTCCGTGTTTGTGCTGGCTGTGTGTTATTTTAGTTCAACGTTTATTTAGCTGGTTAGATATGAATGAGACAGTTTTCACATCTTTTTTGGATTTAAATCTGTGAAGCTCCTCGTTGTGCGCTCCTCGTAGTAATTAAATAATTAATGATATCAGAGTAACTTGTGACTAGTTGTCCGATTCGTCTGCCATGATTTCTATCTCAAAATCATTTAACTCCGACCACTGCCATTTTCTCTTGTTCCTTGGTGAAGGTGTATTAGCTCGTGTTTTTGTCGTATAATTTGCTCTGGTTGTTCGTGTCTGAGCTGGAGGGACTCTCCGCTCCAGTGCTAACTATGCTAACCTCCAACACGGTAACACTCAAAAGTGCTGGTTCTGGTCCGTTTTCAGTTTGGACTCTCAAAATCATTTAACTCCGACCATTTTGCTCTTGTTCCATGGTGAAGCTGTGGTAGCTCGTGTTTTTGCTCTGGTTGTTCGCGTCTGCTTGTTCGCTATCTTGCCTTTCATCTTGCCTTTCATCTTGCCTTTCTGCCTTTAGATATGGTGAAAACCAGGTATTGTGCAATACTGGGGGCGTGTCTGGGAACTATGTATAGGAAATGGGGGCGTGGAAGGGACAAACTACCTATTACCACTCGTCTTTTGCTTTATTATGCAGAGCTGGGAGACAATCAACTAGTTTCACTCAGAAAGAAAGTCAAGCCCAAATAAGCAACTTCATGTTCAAAACAAGCCCAAAAACCCAGCGGCTCACAAGCCTTACAAGCAACTTTAAAAAAGAAAAAAAAAAGCCCAAAGTTGTTTATAATAAGCGGACTTGGCAACTATGCTCATGGCCTCACCACATTCTACAGAGGAATCATGGAGAGCATCATGACTAGCTGCATCTCAGCTTGAGAAGGAAGCTGCCTGGCTGCAGACTGGAAGAATTTGAGGAAGGTGGTGAGAACAGCGGAGAAGATCATTAAGACACCCCTCCCATCCATCCAGGCCATTGGTCTCAACGCTGTCTGACCAGAGCAAATAAAATCAAAAGAGACAACTCACACCCACAATGACCTATGGCAGAAGGTACCACAGGACCAGAACCACCAGGTTCTGCAACAGTTTCATCCCACAAGCTATCAGACTGCTGAACTCAGGTCACTAATGAGGTGACCACCACAATAACAAAAAAACACACAGCCACAGACTTTCCTCAACACCAAAGTCTACAAAATTCATGTAACTTATGTACCCCTACACTGCTGTGGAGAAATTAAACATAGTTTTGTTCAATTTTGCATGGTGCACTGTACAATTTTATTATTATTATTATTATTTGTTGTTGCCAGTAAACATAAAACGATTCAGTGACCTGAATTTTCAATAATTAAACAAGGGCGTTTTCGAGCTGTGGGGAAAGTTGCATCTTCATCACCCAGAAAATGGAGCAGTTGACGAATGAATGTTTGAAGCAACAAGTTGAGCTGTCATCACACATACCCCTCATTATACTCCGTCGTTCTGTCTCCCACACTGACAACACACACACAAGCTTCCTCTCACTCACAGTTTTATGAGCTCTGTCATTCACATGTGCTGGTTCTTTACAGACACACACCGCTGGCGAGCTGCTGAAACACTAAGAGGACAACAAATACTGGATCACAAGAAAGCCATTCACACTGATTCACTGTATCGCAATTTCACACGTTTCCCAGAGCATCACGAGTTCTAAAGAGACCCAAAGTAGAAGTTCTACTGCAGCAAATAATTAGTGTGCATGAATTCTTACCTGTTGCCCAAAGACTTTCCTTCCAGTTCATGTGGCTTGAAGAACCACTTCCCGACTCTCATGAAGCCCTTATCCATCAAACATCTGCAGCGTTTAGATAAAAAGAAAGAAAATCAAGTCAGGATTAGAAAACATTACAGTACTCCCTCGATTATTGCGGGGGATCTGTATCCTGAAGCCCCGCGATAAGTGAAAAACTGTGAAGTAGTACAAGTAGTAAGTAGTACCAGTAGTTTATTTAAGATGCTTAAAACCCTTCCCAAACTTTTGCAATATTCTAAACAATGTTTCTAAACTCTAAACGCAAAAAAAAGCACTGAATGTCATGATTCCAGCTCTCTGCCTCTGTTGCTCTCAGCCACCTGCAAGCGCTCTCGGCCACGCCCACTTCTCCGCTCTGCACGGAGATCAGCTGATCAGCTGCAGCAGGAAGTTTATCCTGCAGTATGGTCTGTACAATGGTGCAGCAGGTGCTAAATAATTTTAAATAAAATTTAAAATAAAAATTTCATGCCAATCGTGCGGCTCATCCATCAATCGGCCAGTTGTGTGTCATGTTCAATAGTTTTTTTGAAAAATCGCAATACAGCGAGCCTGCGAAAAACGAACCGCAATTTAGCGAGGGGCTACTGTATTACCATAGCTGCAGCTGGATAAGAGAAGTGATTTAAAATGTGAACTTTAATATAAGTTCATACAGTCAGCAACTTTATATCTAGTTGAACTTGAAGAAATGTTTGCCTTGAACAAAAAGACAAAATCCAGTACTTTCTACTTTACTTTTGGCCTGTTAGAATTGCTTCTAGCGTGTTATACATAAACTGCAGCAGCAAGGACTTTTATTTTTTGTTAATTCAGGGTACAGTCCGACACAAGCTTTCTTATTGGTGCTCAGTCAGAAAAACCCAGTCTTGGTCTATAAACAGCATAGTAAACCTTCATGTTTCTCTTTTTGATTTTCTGTCAGTCGTATACTAAATTGCTTTCCTCATAATGGTTGGCATTTTCCCACATATCCTTTCAGAGCGTTTTGATTTTGATCAGATCAAAAAATGAGCACAGCAAGTTCCCTTCAGTCATCAAGCTCCCTGTAAGGCGTTGTTTTAGACGACTCACAGAATCACATCTCTCTGAAGTTTGACTTGTCGGTGTGTGCCATTGTCAGTAAATTCCTCTTTAAATCCTGTGACCTGGGTCACAAAGTTACAAAATGATTTTAGGAAGTGATCCAACCTCTTTTTGTCTTCAGTTCAGTTTTTATTTCTGTGTTCATACTGATACATTTTCTTTCTTTTATTAAGTATTGTAAATGACATCTTAATTTAGGTAATTCAATCAGAGTAATCATCAAATAAATCAGCACTGACCCCCTATATCAGTAGTGGTGCATCTCTAAGTTAGTTGTTCCCAAACTTTTTGCCGTACGACATATAACTTATCTATACCTATGTATTCTACACATTTACAAGTACTTTTTAAAATCTTTTGTAACATTTATAGTTAAAACATGCTAACAGAAATCATTTCAAATTTTGTTTGCTTTCTGGAGATCATTTTAAGACCAGCAACTTGGTGTTTTGTGACCCACAGTGGGGTCCTAACACTAACTATAGGAACTGCTGTTCTAAGCCAGGATGTCTCAAAGACAGAGTTCTTAGAAATAAATTCTCCAATAACTGATATGATTTAGTACAAAAATATACAACACAATATGAAGTGATGAAACAGTATGATGTAACATTATGATATATTGTAGTTTATTGGCCAGTTGGATAAATTTCTTCTAATGGGGTGATTCATCCATCCATCCATCCATCCATCCATCCATCTTCTTCCGCTTATCCGGGGTCGGGTCGCGGGGGTAGCAGCCTAAGTAGGGAGGCCCAGACTTCCCTCTCCCCAGCCACTTGGAGCAGCTCCTCCGGGGGAATCCCAAGGCGTTCCCAGGCCAGCCGAGAAACATAGTCCCTCCAGCGTGTCCTGGGTCTTCCTCTGGGTCTCCTCCCGGTGGGACATGCCCGGAACACCTCACCAGGGAGGCGTCCAGGAGGCATCCTAACCAGATGCCCGAGCCACCTCAACTGGCTCCTCTCGATGTGGAGAAGCAGCGGCTCTACTCCGAGTCCCTCCCGGATGACTGAGCTTCTCACCCTATCTCTAAGGGAGAGTCCAGACACCCTGCGGAGAAAACTCATTTCAGCCGCTTGTATCCGAGATCTCGTTCTTTCGGTCATAACCCAAAGCTCATGACCATAGATGAGGGTGGGAACGTAGATCGATCGGTAAATTGAGAGCTTTGCCTTTTGACTCAGCTCTCTCTTCACCACGACAGACCGGTACAGCGCCCGCTTCACTGCGGACGCTGCACCTATCCGCCTATCGATCTCACGCTCCAGTTTTCACTCATTCGTGAACAAGATCCCGGGGTGATTCATAAATACAGTACTGAAAATAGACTATTGAAACAAACTTACATAATACTGTACAAAGAAGATCCGCCAGTAATATGCAATCAACAATTTCTATTAAAAATATGTAAAATTAGGGATGTCAGAACTGATCACAGTTTTTATAATGAAGTACAATTGAGGCATATTTTCCACTAATTGGTAGTAATGGAGATGCTACACTCCACTCCCAATCTTTGTTGCAGATCTTACATCAACCTGGTTGCCACAGTAGGACAGCTGTTGTAATGTAGCGTGCCAACATGTCTGCAGTATGCAGTATGAAATCCTTTAAAATACTAAATAATAAATGAAGCATAGTAGCCACTTGCCATTTAAAATCCAAACACTAATCTGAATAGTTCAAAAATCAAACTCTTAAAGCTTAAATTGCTAAGCAACACACTTCAGAGAAAACTCTACAGAAAAGAGACAAGTTTCCACAGGACAGCGATAAAGCAAAAATGATTACAGAAAGGGGGAATGAAATTGTTGCTCTGGATTGCTACGTTGGAAAAACTGTGCTTCCATTGCCTTTTGGAGCTGTTGGAGCTGGAGTATGCGCTACCCTCCAAATACTACATAACCAACAGGGCTTCCAAAGGTGTATTAAAAGGTTTGCCATCACCTGGCCTATTACTTTTTCTTGTTGATAATAAAAAACAACTTGAGGAACAACATAGTTTTTCTTTTCTGCAATGTAGAGCTACTGAGGTACAAAGCCCATAGTGTTATTAATTTTAATAATTAATGTACGTGTGGTGTGACATTTGAAAGTCTCTTCCAATAAAATGGCAAAAAACAAATAAAATAAAATATACAGAGAATAACAAGATTGCACAACTCAATTTTCATTAGCAATCCAGTTTTCTGATTGATTTTTTTTTAACTGAAGCTGGAATAATTGAAATGCTTAGCCTGTCATTAGGAGCTCATATCCCAGATGAAGTGTATTAATGTTCCTGTGCACAGAGTTGTTATTGAAGCAAATATCCAGATGTACCATCCATGACACGTGTAACTAATTCTTGTCAGTTTTAAATAAATTATTACAATAAATTAAAAAAGTTCACACCAAAAAATAAATACCGGTAAATAAACTTCCAAACAATATGTACACATTTAGCCTCTAACACATTATTTTAAACCACTGAACAATGTTATACTCTAGTATGTATCTAAGAAATTTTACTTTTAATTCTACTTGCAAATGACAAACCCAAAAACCTGCAGCAGTGGGATGTACAGTAAATCTTTCTCTTATCTATCTGACCTCCTACAAATCTCCATCCCATCACGCTCTCTCAGATCCTCCTCTTCACTACATCTCCATGTACCCTCTGCCCGCCTCTCCACCATGGGGAGCAGGGCCTTCACCTGCTCTGCCCCTCACCTCTGGAACGCTCTACCGCCAGACCTTCGAAACACCACCTCCCTTTCTCTGTTCAAGACTGCCCTGAAAACACATCTCTTCAGACTAGCTTATCATTAACTTTACTAAATGTATTTTTATTATCTTGCATTTTATAACCTTTATGTATTTTATATTTCAATTTGTCGCTGATAATGTTTGATCTGTATTACACTGTATTGGTTTGTTAAGTGTCCTTGGGTGTCCTGAAAGGCGCTTTTAAATAAAATGATGATTATTATTATTATTATTATTATTATTATTATTATTATTATTATTATTATTATTATTAAAACATTTAATTTTACTGACTCACTGAAATATCCAATTTTTTTCCCTTCACACTCTAAGAACATATTTCCTTTGAAAGTCATTTATTATTAACTTTTTATTAAAGCAGGAAAATCCCATAGAGATCACAAATCTCTTTTGCAAGGGAGGCCTGGGCCTGAAGACAGCCAAACATGTACATGTATGTTTTTGATTTTTGACCTCATTAATGAAGAAGAAGAATGAATGGTGCTTGTCTCTATGTGTCCCTGTGATGGACTTGCAGCCTATCTAGGCTGTCCCGTGCCTCTTGCACAGGGACTGCTGGAGATAAGGACTTACAACCCGGAAAGGAACAAGCAGGTACAAGTCAGTGATGGATGGATGGACGAACATGGATGGATAGATGGATCATTACATTCCTCACTAAGTTGTGCAAACAGAAAAACTGGATAAAACATGTCTAACGTTCATCATAAATTCTAAATTAGTTGTGTAACATTAATAATATAATGCTAGTTTTAACAATACAGAGATATTGAAACATTTATCAATAATTTATGTGTATATACAAAACCTCCTCGATAAAGTTTGGCTTCATCGTTGCCATACTGTGCAGAAAGTGAACAAAGAAGAAGTGAAAGTTATCCCTTTAGTGTTGGAACAGTTAGTTATAAACAGAGTCAGCTCCAAGGTAATCGGAAGGTTAATTCAGCCTTCCTCTTATGATGATCACTGAGGCTTAACATAATGGAGAGCAAATATGTGCTGCTTCATTTAACAGATGGCTCTGACTCAGAAAGGAGAGCTTTGGGTACTTAGACAAGTGATTCAACGCTCAGATTATAATTTCATTAAGATGAAACTCATGACAGAAAACCAAGGTTGTGTATCTGTTTAACTGTTAGTTGTTTTGTTTGGAGATTTCTTCTTGAACGTTCAAACTCTCTTGAGTTTGGATACATGAAGAGTTTAGTCAATGGTTTAGTTTCACTTCAAACTAGGATTATTTAAATAGAAAAAATATAAGAATTAATATATTAATCACACTTTTGTTTTTGTACATGTGTGGAAATCTTGCCTAAAGGATGTTTTTATTTTGTTTCCCTGCTCTGTGGGCAGGATCACCAGTGCAAAGTGGGCTGGATCATATCAGGCCATTGTGTTTGAGCCACTCCACCTGTCCTAAATTGCCCTTTAAAGGAACTTCAATTTGTTTAGCTTATCTCTGCACTGTTTATAAGTCCTGATGTAGCCATGCTGTGACATCATCATCAATATCTATCTGGAAATGCACTCATTTCTTGAGGCGCCGTCCAGCTCATGCTGAAGCCTAACATTGACCAATAAAGTCAAAGTCAACTTTATTGTCAAAACCGCTATATGTACAGGACATACACAGGATTTAAATTGCATTTCTCTTAGACCCACAGTGCAACAATAACCATTTAAACATTAAAACATTTAATAAACATAAGCATAAAATGAAATAATAAAAGTGTAATACTGTCCTGAGTTTTAGCATAGTAGTATAAAAGTATAAAAATTATATCTCTAAAATAAAATGAAGGTTCTGACATTGACATTTGTAATAAAGTGACAAAGCAGCATATGAAGTTTATGTACACAATATATGTATGAGGTCTTTGATATTGGTATAGAGGTAAAGTGGCATATGCAATTAGGCTAGTAAAAAGAATACTGTATATATCAGCAGTAGTGTGGATAGGAAAAGTACCGGTAGTGTAAACGTAAATGTGAACAGTAGTGGTAAATGTAAACAGTAGTGATAAATGTAAACAGTAGTGATAAATGTAAACAGTAGTGATTAATGTAAACAGTAGTGATAAATGTAAACAGTAGTGATAAATGTAAACAGTAGTGACTATAGTCAGTAATGTAATACAAACAGTAGTGCAAATATAAGAAGTAGTTCAAAATGAATGAGCACATGGCCGTGTGTTGAGTGTATAACCCGTTTTGATGATATAGAGTCCAGAGTTAAAAATCTTTGTGTTGTGTGGTAATGTGTGGAAGTTTTTTGTGTTAAGGCAGAACAAGAGGGAGGGGAGGCAGAGCAGGCAGAGAGTTAAGCATCCTGACTGCCTGATGAACAGAGCTGTCTCTCAGTCTGCTGGTTCGAGCCTGGAGACTCCTCAGTCTCCTCCCTGATGGCAGCAGGCTGAAGCAGCTGTGTAGTGGGTGTGTGGGATCACCTGCCATGCAGAGGGCTTTTCGAGTGAGGTGGTTACTGTGTAAGTCCTGTAGTGAGGGGAAGGAGGTGCCGACAATCTTCTCAGCTCCTCTCACGATGCGCTGGAGGGACTTGCGGCAGGATGCAGTACATGCACCAAATCAAAGTAAAACCAAACCAAAATAAAGTAGCTCATCATTGGTTCCACAACACTATGGTTAGAGAGAGCTTCCATACCAGAAACTAACAAAAACAAAACTCACTCAACACGATCAGAGGAAATGGAAGTTCAGATGTACGGTAGTTTGTAGTTTTGTTGGGTGGGTCATTGAGTGAGGTAGCTCCGCTGGCCAATCAACGGCTGCTGTCTGCTTACGTCAAAATTGGCACCTAGGAGTACCGGTAGTTTGCATGGAACCACGAACAAGGTGGTCCCATAAACCAGACTGAGTGGGAGTGGGTACCAGCAGTGGGCAGGCCTTTAACTGGTGGGGAACCGATGAGAGTTGAGACTGTGGCAAAGCACCATCAAGGTACTGCTATAGTCAACCTGCCACTATAGGAAGTCTCACAAAATAACACCTTTTTAATGTACTGTATTGTTTATGTGATAGGGACAGATACAAGAAACAGATCAAAACAATCTAATGTCTGCATCACGGTTCGCAACACCCATCCCTTGATGGACCTTTAACAATTGGTTAAATGAAAATTTAAGATCAACAGTAAAAAACAATTAAAATGATGAAAAAAGAAATACAAAACAATGTATTTAAACCTACTGAGTTAAAACAATTACAACATTTAAAAATGAGTACAATTGTGGTTCATCTTTAGCCAATTTTTAAGTTTTGAAGTGAATATTTTAATGTCAGTTATGGTCTTAAGATCAGAGGGTAATGAGTTCCAAAGCTTACAACTCCCAATAGAGAAGGCTGTCTGTCCAAAACTTGTCCTGCAAAATTGTATTTTACAATCATGATTTGTGGAACTTCTAGTACCGGTAACTCTGTTGCTGTTCTGCCTTTCAACAAATGTAAGTAATGGCTCAGGTGCTACACTACTGATGCATTTATGGAACAGTTTAAGAAAACAAAAACTAATAAAGCTATCGAAGCTCATTGGGTTATATTTCTTAATAATGGTACAGTGATGATAGCGGATTAGCTTTTTATTCATGATTTTTATGGCTCAATTGTATAAAGAGCCAATGCATTTGATGGAATTTGGAGAGGCCTGAGCCCATGCGTTCATGCAATATGGTATGTGACAAAAAAAAAAAAAAAAAATCATAGAATGCATATATACAGTAGCAGGGCTGCCTGACTTTGTAATTTCTAATTAGTTTGAAACATTCATATATATATGAATATTATATATTCAGCCAGTATTGTTTTTGAAATTGTTTTTAAATGCTTATCAATTATAAGCAGTGTTGGAGAAAGTACATAAACACTGTACTTAAGTAAAAGTACAAATAAACAGACAAAAATGTACTCTAGTAAAAGTAGAAGTACCATATTAATGTTTTTGCTTAAGTAAAAGTAAACAAGTACTTTCTTTTAAAAATATTTAAAGTATTAAAGTAAAAGTACTTGCTGAACGTACAAAGTATTACATAATGCAGTGGTCTACATACCATTAAGTGTGTGTACCGTATGTATATTTTCTGTAATACATTAATAGTGTTGAACCATTTTAATGAACAATGCTGCAGATAATACATGTTTTTATTGTGTTTACTCTGTGACAACAGTTCACACTTGGACTTGTGATTCTGTGCATCAGAATTTCAGGGATGACATCCAGAGTTAAATGTCATTTGTACTTAGTTACATCCCACCGCTGATTATAAGTTGAGGATCTAGCAACAAACCAAGGGATTTAAATTCTGCAACAGTTTGTAAATGGGCATTATATTTTTTCTTTTAAATCAAGTTTTCTTATTGAGAAACACATGGAGACTGTTTTTGATAGACTCAGAACTAGATGATCTTGGATGAACCACTGTTGGATGTCAGACATACAGTTGGATGCAGTTTCTGCAGCTTGTTCTGGTGACTTAGTGGGTGCATAAAGAACTGAATCATCCACATAAAGTTGACAGCTGACACCTGAGCAGTGCAGAGGCAAGTCATTTATGAAGAGACTAAACAGCAAAGGGCAGAGTATTGAACCTTGTGGGATGCCCTTTCTAAGCTCTCTGACCAAATGGGCTGTGGTGGACTGTAGCTTTGTTACATTAACAATATTTTCAACTTATTTGTTATTTACAAGTATCATTATAATAGTTGACATTATCATTATTACAAGTTTTCTTCCATTGATTCAACCAATAAACAAAAATTTGTTAGAATTAAAATATATTTGCATATTGTGCCACATATTGATGTTTGGAAAGAAAAAAAAGATTAATAAATTACAATGCCTCTAATTAATTTTTTTTATAAATTAATTACTGGTTCAGTAAAACAAGCTTTTTGTGTGTGACAAAAAAATACTACATTTCAATTTATATGGTATATACATATGTGTTGAAAATGTTGTCATTAACTGTTGGAGTCAATTCTTTTTATCTGTTAGCAAAATGCATCATAAACCACTGGATGAATTTTATTGAAACGCCCAGAAACACTCATTTGATGCACGTCTTCAACAAAAGTTTTACAGTCAAGCTGATTTGTTATAGCTGCCAGAGGTAATCACTTTTAGTGATTATTAATAATTGATTTAACTCAGTCAGTCATATAAATCATGAGCTAAAGCTTAGTGTGGGAGTAGCAAAGAGTAATTCACAACACATAGTGTACTCTGCTAACAGTTTGCTCAATATTTTTGTTTAAAATTTCACATTTCAAGGAAATCGCAGAAAATGTACATTTGCTAAGTACAGCTGAACTGCAAAGATAATTTGATTTTAAAGTTTAATCTGCTAAAATTGTATGAAAATTAGTTTATATTTTAATAAATATAAAACAATGCATTAATGAAAATATAGCAGTATGAGTTTAAATTAATTTATTAATTTTTGTTAATACTTCTCTGCAATAAATGGGCTAAATTAATCCATTAAAAAAACAGACAGATTACGGAATAACAAATAACAGCCCCGAAACATATTTTTAGTTCAATTTAAACTCTCACTTTTTGAATCATGTTTAGTTTTTTCATATGCAAAATACAGTAACTGTTTTTTGTTGATGTATTTTTCACATTTAGCTGGTGTTGGTATGCTTCTTAATTCTTCTGTTCAGCCAGTAATCTGTGTCACTTTCCTCTCTCCATCCCATGTGCATGTGAGTACTTTGTGTCCCGCATCCCAAGTAAACAGACTCTGGCAGCATCCACAAATAAAGTGCCACAGTTTGAGATAGGGGTGCAGGAAAAATTGATTTTTCAAAGAATCTAGATACTTAGTCCTGGCGATTCAGAATCTATTCTAAAAGCCCCAAAATCTAATTTTTTTTTTACATTAAAACCCAAAAGATAAAGAAAATAAAACCATATCTCATAGTATATGAAAGAATACATAAAATGAAAGGTGGCAGAAAGAAGAAGAAATCTTATTTTATCTGCCCCTTTTTTCAAAAACAAAACAACTTCAAACAATCAATTCAAACAATAATCTTCTATAAGTAACAGAGCAAAAAGCTAACCTAATACAGTACTGGTTATTTAAGTTACAGAATTTAATGCATTCCTGTATTATTTGTTCCTATTTTTGGTATAAATATCAAACGATGCAAAAAATTTGATACAATAAGGAACCTAAAATTATTGTTTTAAATAAATGTTCTATTTGTTTACATTGTTGTTTAATGTTTTCAGTTTAAAATTATTGTTTTAAATAAATGTTCCATTTGTTTACATTGTTGTTTATTCTTTTCAGCTTGTCAGTTACAAAACTGAAACTAAATTTATGACCATTTTAATAGAAAAATCGTTTCTGAATCAAAAATCGTTTCTGAATCGAAAAATCGATTTTGAATCAAATCGTGACACCAAAAATCGGAGTCGAATCGATTCTCCAGACACTGAGAGATTTGCACCCCTAGTTTGAGACATGTCATCCATTTTTAAACATAAGTTTTGGACAACTCAGGTACTAAAGGAAGAAATAACACATTTTGATCCATAATTTAGGGTTTGTAACTGCAGACTGTTTTTTTTCTTTTTACAAAAATGCAAATGTTCACATAAAAAAAAATAATAATAAAAAACTTTAAAAAAGGAAACAACATTTATACTGCGGCTCTTACAATAACTCTAATAATGATCATTTTACCTTTCCAGCAGGTTGTGAATGGCCTTGAACAGGAGGGTCCTGCACTCGTAGGACAGTCCACACTCCCAGAACCCTTCCTCAGCCACTGAAAGACACAGGTCAAACAATGTGAGAAAAACATGGGCATACCAGTGCACATCTTCATGGATGGCAATAAAAACATGTGCTGATGAGAGTATTTACACTTCCTATCAGAAATGAGGATGATGCTCGCACTTGTTTACGTGCACATTTGTGTACAGAGGCTGCAGCTGTCACATTGGCTGCAGCGACATCACAGTCAAACCCCCATGCAGTTGTCAGCCCCTGTTAGGCAGCGAGTGAGAGTTCGCCGATATGTATACAGGTTGACACACATGCCTGCGTGCGCAAGTTTTCACGTGCACACGCTGCGTTTAGCTGGTTTGATTTTTTTTTTCTGTTTTGAACTGAAGCGACCGAAGACAAATACTTCAAGATGAACTTCTGCTACGCCTCTGAGGTACCAGCAAATGTG
>JBBPBX010072307.1:4557-18098 GCA_038048925.1 Garcialebias charrua
TACATTTTCATCTTTAAATCACTTCTTGGTCTGCTGCCCTCATACATCTCCTCCTACATGTCTTTGCGTGAGTGCAGCTACAGTGTGCGCTCTCAGGACATGATTACCTGCAGTGTTCCGTCAGTGAGGACTGAACTTGGAAAAAGGGCCTTCTCCTACTCCGCTCCTGCTTCATGGAATATCTTACAAAAAGATCTGAAGCTCTCGACCTTGACTTCTCTAAATGGTTTTCAGAATCTGTTGGAATCCTGGCAAAAACCAATGCAGATTTGTTCCTGTCTTTGATTTTATACGTCTACCTTATAATGTTTTGCTAGTTTTTTGATACTTTGTTAAAAAAAAAAAAACTTTCTTTTGTTTTTTTCTCTCTTTTGTTTTCTATTGTTTATTGTTTGTTTGTTTATTGTTTATTGTTTAAGGAAATTCTACCACTGCTGTTCATTGTTCTTTAGTTTTAGCAGGTCGCTTTCGTAAATGAGCCCATGAGGTTCAAAAGATTTACCTGACTAAATAAAGGTTGAATGAATGAATGAAAAAGTATAGCAACTAATCCTTTTCACAAAATATGTTTGAATGTTAGATGGTAGTGAGGAAGTATGGGTCTTGTACATAAGGAAAAGAATATTATAATCAACCATGTCATAAAACTTGAGTGATTTCAATTGACAAAATAAAGTATTCGAAGGATGACAATAAGATTTCCTCATTATAATTCTTACAGCTCTTTTTTGCAAAATAAAAATAGGCTTAGTTGTTGTCCTACATGCTGTACCCCAAACATTTACACAATAAATTAAATGCGGAACTATAATCGTGTTATAAAGCAAGTGTAAAGCAGTATTATTTAACAAATCCCTTACTCTATACAATACTGCAATTGATTTAGATATTTTAGTTTTAACAACAGATATATGCTGTTTCCAAGATAATCTGTCATCAATAATTACACCCAGAAACTTAACCTCATTCACTCTACATATCTTAATACCATCAATTTCAAAAGAAAAATCCAAAGTTTTTTTTTTTTTTTACTAAATATCATAAAATTGGTTTTCTCAATATTCAATGATAACTTATTTCGTTTAAACATCCATCCATCCATCCATCTTCTTCCGCTTATCCGGGGTCGGGTCGCGGGGGTAGCAGCCTAAGTAGGGAGGCCCAGACTTCCCTCTCCCCAGCCACTTGGAGCAGCTCCTCCGGGGGAATCCCAAGGCGTTCCCAGGCCAGCCGAGAAACATAGTCCCTCCAGCGCGTCCTGGGTCTTCCTCTGGGTCTCCTCCCGGTGGGACATGCCCGGAACACCTCACCAGGGAGGCGTCCAGGAGGCATCCTAACCAGATGCCCGAGCCACCTCAACTGGCTCCTCTCGATGTGGAGAAGCAGCGGCTCTACTCCGAGTCCCTCCCGGATGACTGAGCTTCTCACCCTATCTCTAAGGGAGAGTCCAGCCACCCTGCGGAGAAAACTCATTTCAGCCGCTTGTATCCGAGATCTTGTTCTTTCGGTCATAACCCAAAGCTCATGACCATAGATGAGGGTGGGAACGTAGATCGATCGGTAAATTGAGAGCTTTGCCTTTTGACTCAGCTCTCTCTTCACCACGACAGACCGGTACAGCGCCCGCTTCACTGCGGACGCTGCACCTATCCGCCTATCGATCTCACGCTCCAGTTTTCCCTCATTCGTGAACAAGATCCCGAGATACTTAAACTCCTCCACTTGGGGCAGGACCTCCTCCCCGACCCGGAGAGGGCATGCTACCCTTTTCCGGCTCAAGACCATGGCCTCGGATTTGGAGGAACTGATCCTCATCCCGGCCGCATCACACTCGGCTGCAAACCGCTCCAGTGAAAGTTGTAAATCACGAACTGATGAAGCCAGTAGGACCACATCATCTGCAAAAAACAGAGAAGCGATTCTAAGGTCACCAAAACGGATCCTGTTAGAGAATTCAAACATTGATCATTTAAAACTTATTACTTTAATGTATTCTGATGAATCATTCATGATCAATCATCATCATGAGATGAATCATTAACCAGTTTGCTTTACTAAAAGTCTTTCTGTATGAAACAAAACATCTCTGAAGAACACAACTTGTTGCCTCATGCACACAGAACAAAAACACTGATTAGGCCAGCTCATGTTTTAATCACAGATAAGGTTTTGACATTACGTTATTGTTTGTTTTGGCATTGCCACACTCACGTTTTAATCACAGATAAGGTTTTAACATTACGTTATTGTTTGTTGTTACACTGCCACGTTTTCCATGTGCTATCTGAAACTGTCATCCTTGTTACTCATTATTGTCCAACCTTTGAGAGAATAAAAAGCCAGTACGCACTTTCCAATTTGGATTTGATCTCAAACACTTTTGAAACATGTTTCAAAGTGTCTTGAGGTGATCTCCCATTTTCAAAGTCTGCTGCTCTGAAAATTAATTCTTGTCTCTCTTCTTGTGTGGTTCGTGTTGAAGGTGAAGGTGTTTAAAAATCCTCCATCATTGGTTCCCTGACCGGGATTTTCCTCTTACCTGTCTCCGGTGGGCCCAGAGGACGGACGTGCTACTAGCCCATGCACGGCAGTTTCAAAAGTCTGGTAAGCGTGGACGTTTTACCCCGCCAGGCCAGTGTTCTTTAGGTCCGATTCTCTGGCCATCGACGGGACGGTTTGACGGAAGATCCAGTCGAATACCACACGAACCTGCAAGGAGTGAGTACATGTTATTGCTTAGTACGGCGAGAAGTACTGTTTTGGGTTTGCCTTGCACAGCGAGAAGTGCTGTTAAATTGCTTAGTACGGCGGGTAGTACTGTTTTGGGTTTGCCTGGCACAGCGAGAAGTGCTGTAAATTGTTTGCTTAACACTACTTTGACTAAGGCTGCGCTTTTTTGCGCAAGTGAACTTTGCTTCTAAATCCCCCGGTCCCTTTCAGTGGGCTATATAATGTCGATTCAAATGCTAATGACCCTACTAAAGACCCATTAATTGTACACCTACACCCCCACCCCCTACCCCTCAGTCCAAAATCCTTGGACCCAGTGCAGGCCTTGTATAACACATAAGCATTTATCGCTGCCAGGTCAAGCATGTTGTAGAACACGGCGATGGGCCGCACCGTATATAAATGTGCAATCTGGTCCATTATACCGGTGTGTCAGTTGACCTCGGGTCATGTGACCTGTGTCGGTCCATCAGTTGACCTCATGTCGTGTGACCTATGTCGGTCCATCAGTTGACTTCATGTCGTGTGACCTATGTCGGTCCGTCAGTTGACCTCAGGTCATGTGACCTGTGTCGGTCCGTCAGTTGACCTCGGGTCAAGTGACCTATGTCGGTCCGTCAGTTGACCTCAGGTCATGTGACCTGTGTCGGTCCATCAGTTGACTTCATGTCGTGTGACCTATGTCGGTCCGTCAGTTGACCTCAGGTCATGTGACCTGTGTCGGTCCGTCAGTTGACCTCGGGTCATGTGACCTGTGTCGGTCCGTCAGTTGACCTCAGGTCATGTGACCTGTGTCAGTCCATCAGTTGACTTCATGTCGTGTGACCTATGTCGGTCCATCAGTTGACCTCAGGTCATGTGACCTGTGTCGGTCCGTCAGTTGACCTCAGGTCATGTGACCTATGTCGGTCCGTCAGTTGACCTCAGGTCATGTGACATATGTCGGTCCATCAGTTGACTTCATGTCGTGTGACGTATGTCGGTCCGTCAGTTGACCTCAGGTCATGTGACCTGTGTCAGTCCGTCAGTTGACCTCGGGTCATGTGACCTATGTTGGTCCGTCACTTGACCTCGGGTCATGTGACCTATGTTGGTCCGTCAGTTGACCTCAGGTCATGTGACCTATGTTGGTCCATCAGTTGACTTCATGTCGTGTGACCTATGTCGGTCCGTCAGTTGACCTTAGGTCATGTGATCTGTGTCGGTCCGTCAGTTGACCTCGGGTCATGTGACCTGTGTCGGTCCGTCAGTTGACCTTGGGTCATGTGACCTATGTCGGTCCATCAGTTGACCTCAGGTCATGTGACCTGTGTTGGTCCATCAGTTGACTTCATGTCGTGTGACCTATGTCGGTCCGTCAGTTGACCTCAGGTCATGTGACCTGTGTCGGTCCATCAGTTGACCTCGGGTCATGTGACCTGTGTCGGTCCGTCAGTTGACCTTAGGTCATGTGACCTGTGTCGGTCCATCAGTTGACTTCATGTCGTGTGACCTATGTCGGTCCGTCAGTTGACCTCAGGTCATGTGACCTGTGTCGGTCCGTCAGTTGACCTCGGGTCATGTGACCTGTGTCGGTCCGTCAGTTGACCTCAGGTCATGTGACCTGTGTCGGTCCATCAGTTGACTTCATGTCGTATGACCTATGTCGGTCCGTCAGTTGACCTCAGGTCATGTGACCTGTGTCGGTCCGTCAGTTGACCTCGGGTCATGTGACCTATGTCGGTCCGTCAGATGACCTCGGGTCATGTGACCTGTGTCGGTCCGTCAGTTGACCTCAGGTCATGTGACCTGTGTCGGTCTATCAGTTGACTTCATGTCGTGTGACCTATGTCGGTCCGTCAGTTGACCTTAGGTCATGTGACCTGTGTCGGTCCGTCAGTTGACCTCGGGTCATGTGACCTATGTTGGTCCGTCAGTTGACCTCGGGTCATGTGACCTGTGTCGGTCCGTCAGTTGACCTCAGGTCATGAGACCTGTGTCGGTCTGTCAGTTGACCTCGGGTCATGTGACCTGTGTCGGTCCGTCAGTTGACCTCAGGTCATGTGACCTGTGTCGGTACATCAGTTGACCTCATGCCGTGTGATCTGTGTCGGTCCGTCAGTTGACTTCATGTCATGTGACCTGTGTTGGTCCGTCACTTGACCTCAGGTCATGTGACCTGTGTCGGTACGTCAGTTGACCTCATGCCGTGTGACCTGTGTCGGTCCGTCAGTTGACCTCATGTCGTGTGACCAGTGTCGGTCCGTCAGTTGACTTCATGTCGTGTGACCTGTGTCGTTTTGTCAGTTGACCTCATGTCATGTGACCTGTGTCGGTCCGTCAGGTGACGGACAACAATAGGTCAAGCATGTTGTAGAACACAGCAATGGGCCACCTGCATGTGCCGGCACGCACCGTATATACATGTGCCAAGGACAAGGAGAGAGACAGTACTTGTAAGCAAAATAATTTATTTGACAGACCATCAGGGTTACAGGATAATCAGCACAGCAGAATAAGACAATTTTATGCATAAAATTGTTCTGGAGCAGACAAAGCTTTCCGTTCAGTGGATGTCCCAAAATGCTCAACTGTGAGATAAATTCAGGGTCTGTTATGTGTGAATTCAGGTCAGGGCCTCTCTTCTGACTAATGGGGGGAAGTGCAAGCAGAGTCTTACTTACCTGGTGGAAACATTGGAATGCAGTCTGTGCAGTCTGGTGTGGTGGGGGTGTCTGAGTTGAGTGCACATATATTTATAACAAAAGGCAGTTAATGGTCCAATAATTGTCAGGAGAAGGAGGGAGTTTGTCCTCAGGATCTTGAAAATTCAGTCATCCTAGTGTTAAGTACAAGCTTGAAATACTAGCTTGGGTTGTTTAGCACAGAGAGAAGGTGCTATAAAGTTTGCTGACGTCCGGCGTGGAGGGACTGATTGTTTGCTTAAAGTACGGCGTGAAGTTACTTAAAATTTGTTTGCTTGGCACGGCGGAAGGTGCTCTAAATTTTGCTGACGTACAGCGGGGAAGGTACGTAAATAGGAAAGTTGTGTTCATCAGGCTGCATCGGTGAGTGCCTGAGAGTTGTGTGTGCGTTCTTTGTGTTTGTCTGTCTCTCTCTCTCTCTCTCTTTTTCTCTCCCTCTATCTGTGTGTGTGTAAGAACATGAGTTCACATGTAAATTAGAGTTTTGAGCTGGCTGCCGAGTCACAGTCAACTTTAAGAAAGAACAAAGAAAAATAAAGATTAATCAAATAAATTAAAAAGATAAATACTGAAACTAATAATTACTAACTGCGCTGAAAGCAGGCCGGCTCCTCCGGGAACATCTTATCTGGTAACTGTACTGAGACATCACCTCCTGTGAAAAACAGAAACAAACAGAAATTTATGCTACTACTACATCTCAGTTTAAAACGAGACTAAATAATACATATAAAACGTTAATCATTGTATTTTTCCGCTCTTACAGTTATAACAGTTATAACGAGATAAGATCGTATCTAAAAACGAATCCGGAGACACGGGTCAGATACCTGAATTATTATTTTGAAATAAAATGAAATAAAATATTTGCATGCTTATTTCAAACAATTCATCGTAGCCGATTCGTTTAACAGCATTTGAGAAATCGATTGATGTTGTTTATGAAATTCTAATCCAAATACTTTAGGTTTTAAGCTTAAACAAACGTGGAATTCGAACATTTTTGCATTGAATTTGGCGTTAGCGTAGCTATTAGCTAGCGGCCCATTTCTTAACACTTTTTAACGATAAAAAGTCCAAATTATTTCGCTAAAACCAAGCGGGCATGATTACGTTTCTTGTATTGAATATCTAAAGGCAAAACTATCCGACTTTAATCAGCTAAAATTACTTTTTGGGTCGACAATTACAGCCCACTGGACGCTAACGTTGCTACGAAACTTCGTCGCCCGTCTAAAATCCATAAATAGGTAGTCATTCTGTAAAAACCGGACGCTTCAAATGTTTGTTTTTGCTGCCAACAAACGCTGAGAAATTTGCTTACCGATTTTAGTGATTATCTTTTAGATGAATGCGGAGAACAAATCCAATTCTGACGTTCACCATCACAAGTACATTGCACTTTGACCCCGGAAAAAGAAGAACGCCAAAACTCCTGTAGAGACCCATAGTGGCCAAACATCGCTACTACATTTGCAGATTAGTTTACCTTTTTTTATTTTAGACGATAATTTAAGTTTTTAGAGGCTCGAATACAAAATAAAAATAAAAATAATAAACAATAAAAACTTGGCACTTGTAAATTATATAACTAACATATCTGACAGTCATGGGAAATAATAGAAGTAAAAAATCTCCTACAGGAGCAGAAACAAACACGAAAGATTTGAGATTCATGAGCCAGAAACATCCAGAATCGGTTAAATATATCAAAGAATGGATGAAAGAATATGAGATATTACCCAACCTTAAAGTAGACACCTGGAAAACACTTATTTCTGTCCTGCAAAACCAAATTATTCTAAACAAAGGCAAGAAGAAAGAAAAAATAGAACACCAATTGGCAATTGCTAAAATCTGGCATTATGAATCACTAATTAGGTGTGAGGAGATAAAAACATCTAAGGAGGCCAAACTGCAACGAAAACAAATGACTGACACGATGTTTGTTAAACCTGAAGACAATGAAACAATATCTTTGTGTCGCCCTCCCTCTTATGATACAACGGGGGCCTCATTTTCAACCCAAACACCATCCGTTTATCCTATCGAGGAACTTGCCAAACTAAGCATATCGTCAGAGGCCAAAACAGATAACCACGTTGTCACTAGAAAAATGTCAAAGATGCAGTCTTCCACTTCACAACCTCCTTGCCCCTCTTCAAATGCTTTCCCTCTGATACAAGTCATGAATCCAGCTGCAGACATAAAGGGCAACCCGCAACATGCTTTAGTTTTCAGGCCATGGACCCTCGAAGAGGCCAGGAAGGCTGTAGAGGGAGTTAGCAGTCATTTGGAGGATCCTGAAATGTGGATCATGGATATGGAAGGTATTATACATTCCTATCGCCTTAATGGTCATGAGACCGGGGAAGCAGCCCAGTCGTCTTTGGGAAAACATTGGGCCCGAGTGCGTGGTGACTACACTGGCAGGGGAAATGATGGGGCCCCCCTCCCCTATGATATAACAACCCCAAACCACCTAACTGGACGTTACAAGCAACAGTGGGATGCTCTTTGTGGTAGAGTGTGCACAGTTTTCAAACGAAAAGCTGATTATGCTGCACTCTCTGCAATCAAACAAAAACAAGGGGAAGATGTCGATGATTTTAAATTAAGATATGAAAAGGATTTCAAAATTTATAGCGGTATCAATCACAATGACGAGCCAACCTCAGCTTATCAACAACAGCTGAAGAACGGTCTGCTACAATCTTGTACTCCAAACATTTCAGGTTGGATAAAGAAACACTTTGTAGAACTGGACACTTGTACTGTTGAGGTTTTTATGCAATGGGCACGTCATGCTGAGAAAGTGCTGAAAAAGAAAACAGGAGATAACCCAAACAACAACACAAATGTGTTTTACAGTAATGACCCAGACTCAGAAATATATTACAATGCTCCTATGAGAAACAGCAACAGAGGTAGACGCATGAGACCAAGAGGCCGTGGGTTTAGCAGATACAAACCACAGTATGACCGTCCCCGACAATATAATCATGATGACTGCTGGAGGTGTGGCGAGATCGGACATCTTGCACGTGACTGCAGGAAAGATTTAGATCAACCAAACAGAAGAGAATTTGCTCACAGAGAAGCATTTCCTGCTGCAAGAAACCGCTCCGATAACAGAGACGATTATAATGCATGACTAGTTGATAACACTCACAACTCCAGTTCTGTCGAAGAACAGGAAGTTGTGAATGTTTGTTCAGCTTTGGATTTATTGAATTCTTTGAAAGAAAGACCATGGATAACACAAAACGTCCATGGCCAGAATGCCTAGACCTTGTTAAGTTGTATATGAGAATCACTCCAATACCCAATGGTCTGACTCCGTTTGAAATAATCCATGGCAGACCATACAGGATGCCTCTTTTCCGATTACATGAAAAAAAAAAAAAAAAAAAACTTAGAGAAAAAGAAGTGTTCAGGACAAATTTACTGTCTTCTGATTCTCTGTCCCCACAGGAAGTGACAGTAAAACCTGGTGACTGGGTCTTCATCAAAATCATCAAAAGAAAAACTTGGGCCAGTCCACGCTGGGAAGGTCCATACCAAGTACTACTGAGTACACCCTCTGCTGTGAAGATTGCTGAACGACCCAGTTGGATACATCTCAGTCACTGTAAATTGCAGAAATACTAGACCCTTAAGTCATTGGAGCAGAGGGGAAGCCGGGTGTACAAAGGGGGCGGTTCTTTTAGTGACCGTCATCTCAAAACCAGTGAAGAACTTAAAGATCCCTGCTCTGTTAGGATTTAGGTTTCTAGTATTTCTGTATACCTAGCAACAATGGAAGCAAGTTACATAGTGAACGGCGATATCACCGATCTGCTGAGATCTGAACACCCCCATGACTACAGCACCAACCTATGGTGGCAACTGATGAACAAAACTGCTTATGAAGGAAAAACTACTAACTGCTATGTCTGTGCTCATCTACCCTATGCCACCTACAATTCAGGTTTGCAACCTGCTACTGTGCCCAAAGAACAACAAGTGTGCCTATATGGACTAAGCACCCACCCAGGAACAGGCAGCTGGGCAAAACAAGACTACACAAAATCACTGTCTGATGAAGTGAAGGACGCCCATCAAACTGCCTGAACTGATCACCATGACACATCTGCCGCCAAGCGTTTTGGGATGAAAACGCCAACTGCCTCGAGTCAGAAGATGTCATCGATTGCACACACCTCCTTGAACAAAGGACTTTCAACATCAGCAACCCAACAAGAGGACGACAAGAAACCACCACCGTAGCATTGCAGTGCCAGGTGACAAAGGCTTGTGTTTTAACTGACTGGTATTTCTTGTGTGGACACAGAGCCTATACAGCATTGCCACCTAATTGGGGGGGCCTTTGTGCTTTGGTCCCCCTATCCAACCCGACGCCTGTGCTGAGGAAGCTACTGACACCCTCAGCTCACAGGACAGAACGCTCTGCAATGCCTGAGATAACAAGATGGGGAGGGCTCAACACCAGCACCGGCATCCCATGGGAATTCAAGATCTGGAATGGAGGGGAAAAAGCTCTTCCAGAGCCGTTTCCCATGGGTAGGAGTCGGTTGAAATCAACAGGTATGCCCTCCCCGCCTCATCGACGACACCTACAAATCAGCAAATGGAACTCTGGGAGAGCTGAAAGCAATGGGAGAGATGATCCTACAAAACTGACATTCTCAATCTCCTGACTGCATCATGAGGAGGCGTGTGTAAAATTATTGGCGAATCGTGCTGTACCTACATCCCAGACGAATCAGGAACAGGAGGAGACATCCACGATGCTTTGCACGATCTGAGCGAACTATGTTGAGAGTGGGACTAAAGGAACAGACCCTTTCAACCCATGGTCATGGTTCACCTCCGGAACATGGTGGCACCTCCTGCTGAGAATCTGCACTCCAATCCTGACAATTGCCTTCTTTTTATTTGTGTAGTACCATGTCTGAAAAACATGATGAATTAGCCTAAAAAGAAAATGCAGAGTGATTCTTTTTCTCATTTTTTGTTGTTTTTCTTTTGGTTTGAGTCCATAAAGGACCTTAGTTCATAAAGAACTCATTTTTGCTGTGCGCCTCAATGATCGTTTCATCTGATTAAGTTGTAACCAGTTTAAATGATAAAGAGGACGGATATGTTAGAGAATTCAAACATTGATCATTTAAAACTTATTACTTTAATGTATTCTGATGAATCATTCATGATCAATCATCATCATGAGATGAATCATTAACCAGTTTGCTTTACTAAAAGTCTTTCTGTATGAAACAAAACATCTCTGAAGAACACAACTTGTTGCCTCATGCACACAGAACAAAAACACTGATTAGGCCAGCTCATGTTTTAATCACAGATAAGGTTTTGACATTACGTTATTGTTTGTTTTGGCATTGCCACACTCACGTTTTAATCACAGATAAGGTTTTAACATTACGTTATTGTTTGTTGTTACACTGCCACGTTTTCCATGTGCTATCTGAAACTGTCATCCTTGTTACTCATTATTGTCCAACCTTTGAGAGAATAAAAAGCCAGTACGCACTTTCCAATTTGGATTTGATCTCAAACACTTTTGAAACATGTTTCAAAGTGTCTTGAGGTGATCTCCCATTTTCAAAGTCTGCTGCTCTGAAAATTAATTCTTGTCTCTCTTCTTGTGTGGTTCGTGTTGAAGGTGAAGGTGTTTAAAAATCCTCCATCAGATCCTCTCAACACCTTGGCTGCGCCTAGAAATTCTGTCCATAAAAGTTATGAACAGAATCGGTGACAAAGGGCAACCTTGGCGGAGTCCAACTCTCACCGGAAACGAGCCTGACTTACTGCCGGCAATGCGGACCAAGCTCTGACACCGGTCGTACAGGGACCTAACAGCCCTTATCAAAGGGCCTGGTACCCCATACTCCCGGAGTACCCCCCACAGAACCCCCCGAGGGACGCGGTCGAATGCCTTCTCCAAGTCCACAAAACACATGTAAACTGGTTGGGCAAACTCCCACGCACCCTCCAGGACCCTGCTGAGGGTGTAGAGCTGGTCCAGTGTTCCACGACCAGGACGAAAACCACACTGCTCCTCCTGAATCCGAGGTTCGACTATCCGACGGACCCTCCTCTCCAGAACCCCTGAATAGACCTTACCAGGGAGGCTTAAGAGTGTGATCCCCCTATAGTTGGAACACACCCTACGGTCCTGCCCCCGATGTCCACGCGATATTGCAGAGTCGCGTAAGCCAACACAACCCTACAACATCCAGAGCCCTAAGGAACTCCGGGCGAATCTCATCCACCCCCGGAGCCTTGCCACCGCGGAGCTTTTTAACCACCTCGGCGACCTCAGCACCAGAGATCGGAGAACCCGACCCAAAGTCCCCAGGCTCTGCTTCCTCAGTGGAAGACGTGCCAGTAGGATTGAGGAGGTCTTCGAAGTATTCCGCCCACCGACTCACAACATCCCGAGTTGAGGTCAGCAGCACGCCACCTCCACCATAAATGGTGTTGGTCTCGTACCTCTTTCCCCCCCTGAGACGCCGGATGGTGGACCAGAATCGCCTCGAAGCCGTACGGAAGTCATTCTCCATGGCCTCTCCGAACTCCTCCCACGCCCGAGTTTTTGCCTCAGCAACCACCCGAGCCGCATGCCGCTTGGACTGCCGGTACCTATCAGCTGCTTCCGGGGTCCCACAAGCCAAAAAGGCCCAATAGGACTCCTTCTTCAGCCTGACAGCATCCCTCACTGCCGGTGTCCACCACCGGGTTCGAGGGTTGCCACCTCGACAGGCACCAACAACCTTGCGGCCACAGCTCCGATAAGCTGCCTCGACAATAGAGGCGCGGAACACGGCCCACTCGGACTCCATGTCCCCCGCCTCCCTCGGAACGTGTTCAAAGCTCTCCCGGAGGTGGGAGTTAAAGCTCCGTCTTACGGGAGACTCTGCCAGACGTTCCCAGCAGACCCTCACATTTAAACCAAATTTGTATATTTTGGAACTCGTTTTTTACCATCACAAACATCTTTTCCAAGTCTTCACCCAAACAAAAGAAAGTGGTGTCATCAGCAAATAAAACACATTTGAGGATATCAGACACTTCAATTAAATCTTTCATATATAAAATGAACAACGTTGGTCCAAGGACTGAACCTTGTGGTACTCCACATGAAGTTCTGAGTAACTTAGAACGTACATTATCCATCTGAACAAATTGTTTTCTATCTGTCAGATAACTACTGATCCACTGCAATGCAGGTCCTCTGATACCATATTGATTTAATTTAGCAATTAATATGGTGTGATCAATAGTATCAAAAGCCTTCTTTAAATCCACAAATAAACTTATACAATGTTTTTTTTAATCAACTGCTGTTGTAACTTGTTCCATCAATTCCATCAAAGCCAAGGATGTAGAATTATTTGATCTGAAACCATATTGACTATTGCTCAAAATATTTTGTTTGTCAAGGAATCTATCTAGTCTATTCACAAACAATCTTTCGAGAATTTTTGAAAATTGTGGCAAAAGAGATATAGGTCTATAATTACTATATGTACACTTATCACCATTTTTAAATAGAGGAATTACATTAGCAGTTTTCATTCTGTCAGGAAAAATGCATTTTAAAAATGACAAATTACAAATATATGTAAATGGCACAATGACACGACTTATTATTTCCTTTACTACCACCATATCCAAATCTTCACAATCCTTTGATCTTTTATCTGCAATATTATTTACTGTTTTTATAATTTCCTCCTCATTTGTTCCATCCAAAAACATACTGTTAACACAACCCATTTTTATATTACTAACATTAATATCTACTTTAAGAATCATTGCTGCAAGACTAGACCCAACATTTACAAAATAATCATTAAATCCATTAACAATTTCCCTCTCATCATGGATTTCAACATCGTTTTCCACAAAATGTTGTGAGAGCCTTGTTCCCACCTTATGCTTATCTAGAACACTGTTTATTACTTTCCATGTAGAACGCATATCACCACCACATTTATGTAATAAATCGCTATAGTATGCCTTTTTGTGTTTCCTTATAATCCCAACTAATTTATTTTTGTACTTTTTGTATTTAGCCTCAGCCTCCTGAGTTCTAGATTTCAA
>JBBPBX010072308.1:0-13861 GCA_038048925.1 Garcialebias charrua
TATATATATATATATATATATATATATATATATATACAGGGAACCCCCGACCTACGAACCCACCGACCTACGAACCACGGGACCTACGAACGAGCCAAAGTAGAAGAATACCATCGACGTACGGCAGAAAAAAGTGACCTACGAACGAGCCAAGTAAAAATATATAATCGACGTACGGCAGAAAATATGTGACCTACGAACGAACCAAGTTAAAAATATATAATCGAGCTACGGCACACGACCTACGAACGAGCCCCATTACAGGTATATAATCGAGCTACGGCGAAACTGCGTCACAAAACGGCAATCGGCGAGGTGGGGGAGGGGATCGCCTTTGGCTGTTGCTGGTTGGGCATGGGCGTGACACTGCGCATGGCAGTGGAAAAGTACCGCCAGCGAGAGGGGGGGGCTGGGCTTTCTGGCGGATGTACACACAGCCGCAGTGCAGCTGGCGGCGGAGGGATCCGTACAGGTAAAGCGGTAACTATTTAAAGGGCTGCGGCCATTTTGTGCCTCGTGGTTTTCTACGGTGATTGATGGTAGAAGACAGTTACGAACAACAGCGAACACGAACAAAGAACACGAACGAAGAACACGAGAAAAAAAAAAGTACGAAGAACCTACGAGCAGGTACAGTACATTTACAGTAAATTTATATCAGTTTTAGACTAAAGCCAACGTTAGCACACGTTAGAATTAATTTAATTTGTGCTCTTAGGAGTTAGCACGTTAGCTAATTGTCGACGACGACGACACGACGATACGAGTTGTCCACGGGTCATCGAACGGGCAGGTAGGCCCAGTACTAAATGAAAAAATATTTTTAGACGAAAGCAAACGTGAGCATTCATTTTTGAACGTTAGCATTAATTTTAATTTTTGCTACTTAGGAGTTAGCACGTTAGCTAATTGTGACGAGAACGACAGGAGTTGTCCACGGGTCATCGAACGGGCAGGTACGGTCCAGTACTAAATGAAAAAATATTTTTAGACGAAAGCAAACGTGAGCATTCATTTTTGAACGTTAGCATTAATTTTAATTTTTGCTCCTTAGGAATTAGCACCTTAGCAATGGCTCCGAAGAGACCTGCAAAGTCCGCGGACGCGGCACAGGGGAAAAAACCTCGTCGTACCATAACGCTGGAGACGAAGGCAAAAATTATAAAAATGGCAGATGAGGGCATGACTCCCTCTAAAATTGGAGATGCGCTAGGGTTGCCGAGGTCAACTGTGGGGACAATAATGGCGGACAAAGAAAGAATTTTGCAGCAGGTGCGTGCTTCAGCCCCCATGAAGTCCACCATAATTACAAAGCAAAGGACGGGGAGAATAGTCGAGATGGAAAGGTTGCTTGTCCTCTGGCTGGAGGACAACACACAGCGCAGAATCCCAGTTGGGATGTCTGTGATCTGTGAAAAGGCAAAGAGGATTTATGACAGGCTGCAGGAACTAGGGTTGACTGGGGCAGGTGCAGGGGAGCAGGGGGGTGCGGGGGAGCAGGGGGGTGCGGGGGAGCAGGGTTCTGCACAGAGTGATCCGGGTGAAGGGACGTCCTCTCAGAGCGATCCGGGTGAAGGGACGTCCTCTCAGAGCGATCCAGGTGAAGGGACGTCCTCCCAAAGTGCTGGAGGAGGGCCTTCGAGCAGCACATCATGGGAGTTTACTGCCTCCAAAGGATGGTTTGATCGGTTTAGGAAGAGAAACAACTTCCACAACATCAGAGTGCAGGGTGAGCACTTTAATTTCTCATTTTTCTTTTTTAATACTGTAAATGCATACAGTACAGGTAGTCCTCGACTAACGAATATTTTTTTTTTTTCATTTTATTACAGTGTGTTACAACAGCTTAACCATGTCATTTTGTGTGCATTTAAACAGGAGAGGCAGCAAGCGCTGACCACGAGGCAGCTGAGGCATTCCCAGCAGAACTGGCTGAGATCATCAGGGATGGCGGGTACACTGCGCAGCAAGTGTTCAATGTGGATGAGACAGGGCTGTTCTGGAAGCGTTTGCCAGACAGGACGTACATCAGCAAGGAAGAACGAACCGCACCCGGCCACAAGGTCGGCAAGGAGCGTTTGACCTTGCTGGTGGGGGGCAATGCTGCGGGTGACTGCAAACTCAAGCCGTTGTTGGTGTACCAATTTAATAAACCCAGGGCCTTCAAAGATGTTGATAAATCATCGCTTCCTGTTTTTTGGGCGTCTAATAAAAAGGCTTGGGTGACGCTGGAAGTTTTTACAAATTGGTTCACCAAGAACTTTGTTCCGCAAGTGAAGCGTTTTTGCAATGACCAACGCATTCCCTTTAAAATCCTCCTGATCTTGGACAACGCTCCAGGACACCCCCCTGGTCTCACCACTAGGAACAAAGATGTTAAGGTGGTGTACCTGCCTCCCAACACCACCTCATTGATCCAGCCAATGGACCAGGGGGTTATTAGTACGTTTAAGGCGTACTACCTACAAAGAGTCATACGTGCTGCTTTGGAGGCTACGGAGAACTCTCAGACCCTTACGCTGAAAGACTTCTGGCGTAAGTTCAACATCCTTGATGCTGTGCTGAACATTGGCATCGCCTGGCATCGTGTAACTCCACAGAACATGTGCG
This sequence comes from Garcialebias charrua, assembly GCA_038048925.1. Lineage (NCBI taxonomy): Eukaryota > Metazoa > Chordata > Actinopteri > Cyprinodontiformes > Rivulidae > Garcialebias > Garcialebias charrua. The sequence continues at coordinate 2,611 of JBBPBX010072308.1, forward strand.
GAGTATGGAAGAAGCTCTGTCCAGAGCTTGTTCAGGAGGTACACGATGCCCAGGAGGTGGACCGTGTAATAGAGGATGTTGTGAGGATGGGCAGGTCACTGGAGCTCGACATGGACCAGGACGATGTCCAACACCTTCTCAGTTCGTCTGGAGAGGATCTGTCCCCAGACGACCTGATTAGTCTGGACAGGCACGTCACGGATGAGGAGGTGGTGGAGGAGGAGGTGGAGGTCATTCCTCCGACCTTCACCAGGCAGGAGATGGTGCTGGGCTTTCAGGAACTCCACAGCTTCCTGGCGAGGATGGAGAAGCAGGACTCGGATTGTGAGAGGTTCGCCAAGGTCCGTAGGGGTGTCCTCAATGAAGTTGCGTGTTACCAGCAGATCCTTGAGGACAAAAAACGTGAAAAGGTGCAGAGCAGCATGCTCAATTATTTTCGAAAAGTCACAGCACCGCCTCCAGGATCTGCTGGTGCACCAGCTGAAAGGCCGTCCAGTCCTCCTGCAGCAAGCCAGGAGGAGGCCTTGGACATCCCAGCGGACGAGCGGCCATCCAGTCCTACTGCAGCAAGCCAGGAGGAAGCCATGGACAGCCCACCATCTCCCCAGTGAAACACGCCGCCCCCCCCGCTCCCTCCCTCCAGGTACAGCACGTACTGTAATGAAATGTTTTTTTTTTTTTGGAGTTGTCATGTTACACAAATTAATTTAATCTGTTACTGTCTCTGCTTATGTTCACAGCCTTCCTCCTCCTTCCCCTCCTCTTCACCAACTCCACCATCCCATCACTGACCTGCCCACCCTCACATCCCAGCACAGCAACGTCAGAAAGGTACAGCAAAGACATGTTAATTTATTTTCTCTTTTTTTTTACTTACATCTACACCTACTGTAATCATCACCTCTCTCTCGACAGCCTCCAAAGCGGCACGTCCCCCTGGTCCATCCACACACCTGCTACGCACCACACCACACACGTAAGGAGAAGTTGTTGTTGTCTGTGTTGTTGTTATCAGCAGATCTAGAACAACGTTACTTATACACACAAGAAACTCACTGCCCCTAGTGGACAACAACAATATAACATGCACACAAAATAACTCAGCAATAACATAAGATGAGAACATATTCCAACATAAACATCTGTGAAACATGCAGCAGTTAAATGGTTAAGGACATCATTTACCCATTCACACAGCACTCTACTAGATCTCTACAAAGAATAATCAGAGCTTTATCATATTCATACATCGATGGGACACACATCAGAGGCAATGAGGGGTTCAGTGTCTTGCCCAGGAACACTTCTGCAAGTAGATGTGAAGTGCTGTATAAATGTTTGTGTAAACTGGTAAATGAGGACGCATATTGTGTTGTAAAGCACTTGGAGTGTCCTGGTTGGGTAAAGGCCCCGGTAGAGCTCTGTATTAGGCCGAACAGCGCTTTACGCGTGCGTTCTGTGCGCGCACGTTCACTAGCACAGCTCTGCGTTTGTTCTCGTGTTAATTCTCGCGTTTTCGCACCAAATTCTTGACGTCATTTGAGCAGCCACAGAGCAAAGCGTTCGCTGATTGGTCATTTGCTGACACGCCTACTAAATTGATTGACAGGTCGGGGGGAGAAAAAAAAAAAGTGAGCCGGCAGCTTCACACAGCTCCAGCGCAGTGGTTTTCTGTGTTTATATCTTATTAAAAAGTTCTAAAAAAAATAATAAAAAAAAACAGGGAGCGCTGGTCCTGCAGCCCACAGCCCACCAGGAAATCTGCAGAAACTCGCGTAGCCACGTAGGACTCTAGTTTAATTCGCTCTTGACAAATTCATTCATTTCCTCATTTCATGGAGTCAGCGGAGGAGGAAGCGATCGCTTGACTTTTGGCAAAAAAACAAAAGAAAAGGCCAGATCAGGGATGAAGAAGAGGAATTTAATACATTTGTGTCACATACAAAACAGTCCGGCGCCGGGCAGTTTATTGTGAGACAACGCGCCACGCGTATGCGGTCGTAAAATTTGAGCTTTGCGCGTTCGTGCCCTGCAGGGCTACGCTTGTGCTTCGCGCTCGCACGGCGTTGAGCGCCATTCGGCCAAACGCAGAGCTATGCCTGGGCCTTGAGGGTTAGAAAGACACGAGCCGTGTTTCCATCAAGGTTTCTTGATGCGCATTTTGAAGTATCGCATCAGAAAAGGTGAATGGAAACGGCACGATTCGAATTAACTTCCTCTAATTCTCAAAAAAGTTGATACGCTCGCTTGAGTTGGTTTTTGGGTTTTTCGAAACAGAGCTGATGCACAAAACGAGAGATGGAAACAGATTTGCCGACTCAGGTCTGACGTAGCGAACATTCACGTCATGTGACTGATCAGCTGTTTCCGTTGTAACATCGCTAAAACTAGTTGGCATGACAGAATAAATACAACTTACCCGATAGCAACACATTCCTGAAATATTCTCTCCATTTTGCCGAGATGTGTGGTTCGGTTCCTGTTTTCAACCGCTACTTCCTGTTTACTGTAGACGTGCGTAACGCTGACGTCTGACGTAATGCCGCTTTGCGTGGCCTGGTGGATTCGCTTCAAGCCAGTTGATGGAAACACTTCTGATTCGCATTAATTTTTATTTACATTTTTGCGAATTTTCAAAAATTCGCTCAAAATTCGAATTGAAAATAGATGGAAACACGGTTACTGTCTTAGAAAGGCACTACTGGTATTTATGTACAGTCTATTTACTATTTACATAAAGGCCTTGAGAAGACTTGTTGTAAAGTACTGCTTCATAGATAATAGTAGTAAACTGTTTTTTTATCTTTTACTGATTGATTTCATGTGCAATACAGCAGTATGTACTCTTTGTGTGCACTTATTTATCTAAATGATGAAGTTAGTTTATATTTTTTGAATGCTGCTAAGATCATACCTCTGCAAAATCAAGCAGTATCAAGCAGTTGTCCCTTTGTAGAAATATCACAAGCTTATGTTTATGTTTTTAGTCAGAGTCAGAGATTATTTATTGTCGTTCACATCACATGTGCTACATGTAGTGGAACAAAATTATGTACACAGGGTCCCAGTTACATCAAGCAATAGCAAAAATATAAAGTGTAAAAAGAAATTGTAAATAAGGATCTAAGATAGAACTAAGATATACATTTGTACGCTAAGATATACATTCAGCTAAACGAACGCCAAACGGTACACTAAAAGATCCAAGATACATGCCAGTCACTAATAATGCAAAACAATACACCGAACAACAGCAGCATGATTCTCATAGATTCTGTTCGGCTATAATTTACACACTTAATGCGAGCACTAACATAAACAAAACTAACAAACTAGTATTTATTCAAAGCATGCAACTAGGGGTTGAATGAGTACATAATTTTTTAACTCGACATTAACCTAATAAAGCTCGAGTAGAACTCGCATAGTTGATGATGTCATAGGATCTTAAGATGCAAAAATAAATAAATAAAAATGCCACAAAAAAAAACATTTAATATTTACCAACAAAAAGACCAACAAAACATTGGGAGTGTACATTATGCTGGACTACCATTTATCATACTGCAGATAAATCACAGGAAAACCAAAACTATTAGTTATTATTATTATTAAGCTGCAAAAGTGAAAGAAACGTGCGACACGTCAAAAATGAAACCAAAAACAGTGGCGCGGTCAACCACCCTGCACTACCCGCAGCACTGTGCATTAGGTTTAGTTTTAGAGATTATTATGCTTATAGGTTTTTTTAATAGGTTTAGAGATTCATATTTTTTGCTTTTTGTTTGTGAAACAAGGTCAGAGGAAGCTGGTTCTGGTTCGGTCGATTGGACCCGGTGTTATACCATATTCTGTGACCTGCAACAGTGCATGCAACACCGCCCCCTGTGGTCAAAATATATGGTGGTCACAGAATATGGTGTAACATTGGTTCGCAACGCGCTCCAAACAGGAAGTTGATTCATTTTCTGTTCTGTAACTGCGACATGATGACGTCACTACGAATATTTGATGTAAAATAAAAAAACTCGATAATGTCCTAGGAATCGAAGTGTTGATTACTCGAGTAGTCTGTTAAAGCCCCACATACAACCAAAATACAGAAACAAGGCACCAAAAGTGAAAAAGAAATAAATCTACAGTAACATGGTCTTATTGGCAGAGTGGTTCTGATGACAGTGAGGTTATCTTTGCAACATGGTCCAGTTAGCAGCATGATACGTACTGTTAGCAGTGAGGTTCGGTTAGCAATGAGGTTTCTCTTAGTAACATGGTCCCGTTGGCACCACGGTACTGTTGGCGGCATGTTTTGGTTAGCAGCGTGGTGTTGTTTGCAGCATTAGCAGGTTTTGTTAGCAGGTCCCTTCAGTAGAATGATGATAATAAGGAACACAGCAGCTGCCTCCCAGACTGTCCTCCAGAACGGGCCCATTAGACAGGGAATATCCAAGGTTCCCCCGCGGAACCAAGCAGGGTTATATTCAGCAACCCAAGGAAAAGCCTTACTGATTGTGAAACTTGTCAAAGCAAATGTTAAATTCCAGTATTACACGGATATTGTGTTTGTGTAATAAAATAACTTCAATGCAGGTATTTCACATTTGGAATGTAGGCATCTGGAAAAATTAACAGATTAACATTAATCCATCTAATGTATTAAAATATTTAATCTCTTGCATAACGTAGCACCTATTTGTCCGCATTGCCAATTTAAAAGCACCTTAATGATGAACTTGCAACAAATTAGCTGACAAGTCTTAAAGCATACTAACACGTTGTTTGTGCTAAAAAGGTTACAATCTTCCATTGTGTTCAGGTGAAGAGGATCTTATTTGAGGAAGAGGAGGGGAGCTCTGACTCTTCCCACCCAGGCTCTGCCTCATCCGAGGATGAAGATATCTTTGAAGAAACAGCACAGGTGACACAAACACATATTTTCATCTGTAGAACCTTACATGTTGTTCTCAGTTAAAATACAGTATAATGGGGAAATAATTATTTTACAAAAAAAATTAACTGTCTATTTTTATTGTAGTTTCTTGTTATTTGTGAGACTGAAGATCACCTAAAAAGCTAAAGCACAATAAACCAATGTTACACATTGATTTATATGTTATTAAAAGGAAAAAAAGCATTTTATTCCCAAACAAAGCATACATGACTAAATTTTGATAACTAGCATTGTGGTATAACATTGATGGTTGTTTTAATGTGGGCCATGACCAGTTTTTCGAAGCATTTAGCAACTATCGGGGTGAGGGCTATTGGCCAATATTCATTCAGACCAGTCACTGTAGAGCTCTTGGGGATAGGGATAATGGTTGCAGTCTTCAGGCAGGTTGGAACTGTTGCCAGGGTAAGTGAGGAGTTAAAGATGTCAGCCAGCACCTCACAGAGCTGATCGGCATAGTCTTTCAGCACCTTCCCTGGGATGTTGCCTGGGCCAGTTGCTTTGTGAGGATTAATCCTCCTGAAAGTACTCCTTTCTTCGGCTGAGGTCACACTGAGAAGCTCTTCCGGTGTTGAGGTGAGTCTGGTGCTGGGTGGTCTGTTTGGGTCTTCAAAGCATGTGTAGAACTTGTAGAGGGCAGACGCAGTGATTGGTTTCTAGGGCATTATTCCCTTCTGCCTTAATAATCTGTTATACACTTAATGCCCCTCCACATGTTCCGTGGGTCTTGTGTGATGATTTGACCCTGAATGCATATGTAGCCTTGGTCCTCAAGCAACCAGCTCTTTCCTTGTCCTTCTCAGTTCCTATGAGTTTCCAGACCTAAAGGCAATGTTTCTGACTTCCAGTAGGGCGCGAACCTCTGCATTCAGCCAAGGCTTTCTGTTAGGATAACTCTTATCATATCTGATGGTAGTGACATCATCAACACATTTGCTAATGTACCCCAGATCTGAGGATGTGCATTCCTCCAGGTCTAGTGCCCCCTCATTTTCAACAGCTTCTCTGAAGACCTGCCTGTCTGTGCAAGCAAAACAGTCTTTCAGTGTGGGGCCACTATTCTGCAGCCAAGATTTAACTTTTTTTATACCGGTCTGGACAGTCTACGGGGGGTGGTAAGCAGGAGCCAGGAAGATGGAGATATAATCAGAGAATCCTAGGTGGGGCGGGTTGGGTTTTGTATGCATCGTTTATGTTTGTGTAAACACGTTCCAGCGTGTTGTTTCCACATGCTGGTATGGTCACATTCTGGTAAAATCTTGGCAGGTTCCCACCTAACGCATCTTGAGCGGCAAAAACGCTCCCGATGCGCGGTGTTGGCTGCTTGTCAACAGATGTCTGTTCGCACCGAATGCGTTTGAAGACGCGCAGTGGGAGGAGCGTCTTGGTCCTTTTCCGGTCGGGTTTGTTTTGTTTTTTGTACACCGGGCAGATAAAACCAGCTGTTCGTGAGTCTCGTTACTACTTGAGTGGGTTTTCTACGAGCCGAACTACAGCTCCGAAAGGCTTTGTTGAGATTAAAAAGTTTGTTTATGTTTGGGGTGATCGTACAGGCTCGATCGGACAGCGGCAACTGTAAAAATGCCAAGTTTCTTACCGGAGGCTGGTTCTTAATGGAGGCTCGTTGGGCTAAGTTTAAAAAGTCCAAAAAAAGTCCAGTCGTCGTTGCGTCATCACATAGCAGAGTCTCTCCCGATTGGTTGCTGCTGCGCGTCGAGCAGCCAAACTAGGTCAAAGTTTATTTAGTTGAACTCGGGCAGCCGCTGCTCTGGACGCGCCGCGAGCGCTGAAAAGAACTGCCGCGCCCTGCCGCGCTACTCAAACTGCTCAAAACGCGCCGTGTCACGCTGCGCCGCTCCTCGCCGCGCCGCTCCTCCACATAGACTTTGCATGTAAACTGGCTGCTTTGGCTGCTCGAAACGCGTTTGGTGTGTAGCCGGCATTAGATTTACATGAATAAAGCCACCACATAAAGAGTCTCAAAATGTTTGCTTTGCAGCGAGCTGAAATGATCATGAAGTTCCTGCAGGGCGTTGGTAGCATAGCATCCGGAGCTACCACTGTTAAGTCGCAGGGTAGATAATGTGGTCAACATTTCATTGTTAGCTGCTTCAAAGCCTTGGAGCATGATCTTTTTGTCAGAGTACAGTTTGTGCACCAACTTTTACTCACGTAAATGCAAACCCCGCCTCTCTGTGGTTTCCCCTTAAGCTCGATCCAGCAGTCCGCTCGACAAAAGAGTCGGCCAGCTGGCAGGCTGAGTCCGGCATGTTGCTGTTGAGCTATGATTCCATGAGACAGAACACCACATATTTCCTCATCTCCTCTGAGGCGCTCACTTTCAGACAAAACAAATCCATCTGGTTGTCCAAAGAGTGGTCGTTCAACAGAAAAAGAGAGGGTATGAGGAGTGTGCCAGCCTTATGGTACGTCCACACCTAGCAGCGTTTCAACTTCCAAAAAGCTCGTCACGCACGCAAGTGGACGCACTGGACCCACAGTGGTGTCCAGACCAGAACGCGAAACTGCGGCGGTGTGGCGGCGGGGTGTGTGGGAGGAGCTTACCGGTATACCGAGTTCCTCACTGCACTCCGCCAGGCAAGGAGCTTTTTATCTCTGTCCCTGTAGAGCAGACTTGACTGGTCGTGAAGGACTTGTCGCGAACACACAGCTACAATGAGTTTCTCTTCCATAGTTCACGACTTTGCGGGTTTTTTCTGTGTCCCACAAACAATACGTCACATAGTTGCGCAATACCCGTCCCCTCGTTTCCGCGTCACATAGGGACTCTCCCCCTCTCTTCTCCCCCGACTCTCCCTGATCAACCAATCAGGGAGAGTTGAACGGCGTTTGAACGTTTGAACGGCGAAATCTTCAGCATGTTGGAGGCGTGCTTTGGAGGCTGACGCGGGTTCACGTGCACGGAAAAACGCTTTCCAGCACGCTCAACACGCACGTGACGTGACGCCCGACGCCAAGACGCGCATGGAGGCGCGTCCCCCATTGACTTTGCATGTAAACTGGACGCTCCTGAAGTTGAAACGCTGTTAGGTGTGGACGTACCATTAGTGTTAGCTTTTTGCCTCACCATCACCCCCGCCCAGCAACCTCACTTCTTATGGTGAATCCAGACCGAATGCGTTTTCTACTGCAGGAGCGTCCGGTTTACATGCAAAGTCAATGGGGGACGCGCCTCCAGGCGTCTCTTGGCATCTGGCGTCACGTCACGTGCGTGTTGAGCGTGCTGGAAAGCGTTTTTCGTGCACGTGAACCCGCGTCAGCCTCCAAACCACGCATTCAACATGCTGAAGATTTTCGCCGTTCAAACTCGTGAACGCGTGTCCGACCAATCAGGAGAGTCGGGTGGAGGAGAAAGGGGGAGTCCGCTATGTGACGCGGAAACGAGGGGGCGGGGGTAATGCGCAACTATGTGACGTATTGTTTGTTGGACACAGAAAAGACCCGCGAGGTCGTGAACTATGGAAGAGAAACTCATTGTAGCTGTGTGTTCGCGACAATTCCTTCACGACCAGTCAAGTCTGCTCTACAGGGACAAAAATAAAAAGCTCCTTGCCTGGCGGAGTGCAGAGAGGAACTCGGTGTACCGGTAAGCTCCCCCCCCGCCGCCGCAACGCAGCCGCAATTTCACGTTCTGGTTTGAACACCACTGGGTCCAGTGCGTCCACTTGCGTGCGTGTCGAGCTTTTTTGCCGTTGAAAAGGCGTTCGGTCTGGATGTACCATTAAGCTGGGAGCAGTGCTTTCTCTTTCCATTTGAGTGCCCCTGCTGCAGCTTCCAAGTAAATGACTTTATGATCTGCATTCTGCCAAGCGTAGATTTGAGTTTGTTACTGATCGCTGCTATATTCCGTGGCAAATATCCTCTTGTTCTCATCAGTTCAGTTTGGCTGTAATTCACACGCATAAAGCGTGCAGAGTCAGGCTCTGAGTCAATTTCAAAACCCATAAAAACTGGGATTACACCTAGAGCCTGTGAAACTGTGACTCCTAAGAGCGCAGCCATCTTGGCCATTTTTTTAAATGAGAGAACAAAGTTCTTGTACAAGACTTTACAATAGCCACATGGATTGGTTCCTCGTACCATGAAGTGGTCCTTTACCATTTGCAAAGGTTTTCCATGGCACATTAAATAGCATTAAAAGTCATTAAATGGATTTTGCACAATTTAAGGCTTTAAATGCCATTAAAGCTATAGTATGTAAGATTGTAATGTAGTCTGTAACTTTTCAAACAATATATTTTTAACATATTTCTTCACTCAGTCACTATCTACTGACAAACTGATGTTAGACCAAGTAATCTCTGAAAAAATCTATTGTCCCCTTGCTTCTCTATCAGCATTTATAAAAACACTGAAAACACAAGAGTGACCAGGACACTGACAGCCAATAAAAACAGAGTTGTTTGTCACGCCCCAACCCACGCCCCCACCTGTCCCAGCCGCAGCTCGTTCTCATTCAAAGGATTGCAAAGCGATGCAGGACTGTTTTTTATGTGACACAAAATGTATTAAATATCCCTTCTTTATCCCAGAGCTGGACTTTTATTTAGTTTTTTTGCCAAAAGCCAAGTGATCACTTCATCCTGCACTGACAGGAATTAGGAAATGGATTTGTCACGACTCACGAGCGAATTAAAACATGTCCGACGTTGCTTTGTGAACCTCTGATGATTTCTGCTGGATTTTGTGTTGTAGGATGAGTGATTCGTGGTTTTATAAAAAAAATTTAACAGTTATATTATCATATAAACACAGAATATCGCAGCGCAGACAGGAGGAGGTGGAGCATTCCAGACATTCCAGACCAGCGCAGCGACATGAGGAAGTCACGAGCGAATTAAATCATGTCCAAACGTTGCTTCGTGAACCTCTGCTGGTGTCTGCAGGATTTTGTGTTGTAGGATGAGTGATTCGTGGTTTTATTAAATTTTTAACAGTTATATTATCATATAAACACAGAATATCGCAGCGCAGAGAGACCGGAGGAGGTGGAGCATTCCAGACATTCCAGACCAGCGCTGACATGAGGAAGTCACGAGCGAATTAAATCATGTCCAAACGTTGCTTCGTGAACCTCTGATGATTTCTGCTGGATTTTGGGTTGTAGGACTAGCGCTCCATGGTTTTATTTTATCTTATTAGAAGGTTTTATTAACATAAACACAGAATATCGCAGCGGTTCTGAGCAGAGAGCAGCAGGGGGCGGAGCAGATCCCAAGTTCAGCTGCAGAGCACTGTGCCATATATGGCTCTGAGGGGAGGGAGCAGAATGCTTTTCTGCGCTGAAAATATTTCTAAGTCCCAGAGAGTCCCAGAGTGTTCAAATATCGCAGACCCCAGCTTTAAGAACATAAAATTTGAATCTCAGCGTTAAAGATTTTTCATGAGTTTTTTTTTTAAGGAGTTGAGCGATGTCTGTCACATTTAATGTGTTGCACTCCACATTAACACAGCTGAGTTCTTCTCCACACCACTTTTGGAGCAAGCTAGAATTGAAAGGAAAAGCTTGGGGACAATGGCACATGACAAGTTCCACCTGTTACACAAAACAGAACAGTAAAAATTGTTTGTGTTCACTGTCAATGGCATTAAAAGGCATTGGATTTGACTGGCTAATTTCTGCATAAACCCTGAGGGTAAAAGCCCCAATACAGGCTGTTACCACCTCTGTGCTTGAGTTTTCGGGTGGAGAAAGGAGGGGTCAAACGCCGATGCATTTTATGATGCAATGTTAGGAACGCACCTTGTAAATAACTATGGCAGAGAATATACAAACCGAGGAATTCAGCAATTTAAGTGAAGATTTGAGCGATTTGTCTTCAGTTTGGGAAGCCGAAGTTAGTTTGAGTGTTGAACAAGAAACAGCTGGTTCTAATTTAGGTCTGCACCCGTATTTATTTGACTTTTACCGTTCAGTGAACAAGGTGGTGCGAGGGGAAATCCGACATTTCAGATGAGCAAAGTTCGGAGGGTGACGGGCTGGAACCCGATCGTAGTCGTCAACAGAGCTGGCGAAGTTAGAACACCCAAATGCGACACAATGTACCGGCATTTTTCAAGTTACAGTATACAAAAGAAAATAGGCGATCTTGAAGACAATTTCACTGCGTGCTAATAGCAGTGGCAGACAGAAACTTCATGTCTCTACTTCATGACGTTGCATGCGTACCGGTAAGTACCGGTACCTGGATGCCCCGTGCCGAAACACAGCGCCAATTTTAAAATCCCCTTTAAATCAAATTTTCATTGATTTATCATTTTGCTTGTAAAAACAAACAT
>JBBPBX010072309.1:6016-18097 GCA_038048925.1 Garcialebias charrua
GGGCAGCAGGGGGGTTCTGCTGCAGCTTATACAGAAGGGTCTTCCTACAAGGCTGTGTGCGACACTGACAGGTGTTTTTCACCTGAGGATCTGAAACTAATCATTTATAGTTTGGAGTTGTTGAGAAAAGATTCATCTTTAAATTATTGGGCAACATTCCATTGATCGTTTTCCACAATTAAAAACTGGACCGAGCGTCTTCCCCCTCCCCGGGTCAGGTTCTGCTCGACATCAGAACGACGGTCCCTAAAGTCCCAACTCCGTCAGCGCGTGCTCCTCCAGTCGCTTGATGTTCAGGATGTTTGTAACAAATCAGCCTGTTCTGGTTTTGACAACTGTAAAATTGTAAAATGTTTTTAGAACTGTCAATCTTTTTTTGTTTTGGGGTTTTATTGGACAACAAGATGTTTGTGATGTTTGACGCCTGCTGGCAGATGAACCTCGGAGCAGTCAGCTGCTCTCAGCAGCTTCAGTGGAGTTCTATTGATCTGCCTCCTGCATCACACGAGTCTCACGCCGCCACTCGGTGCACGCCGTCACTCCTGGCCTCTTGAGTCTTGTGCAGCACGAGGGGGAGATGGTTCACTCCATGGGGAGGAGGGGGAGATGGTTCACTCCATGGGGAGGAGATGGTTCACTCCATGGGGAGGAGATGGTTCACTCCATGGGGAGGAGATGGTTCACTCCATGTTGATCTTCAGAAGCTCTTCCAGGTTTAGCTAAAAACAAACTAAAGTGTGAAAGCAGTGATGTCATCTGAGGGAAACCTCAACAGTTCTGTGCATTCAGAGACGATGAGCCAGTGGAGACGTGAGAACCTGTCGTTTGGATCCGTCTCGAGAAATGTTCACTTGTGTTGAGGCTTCAGCTCCATCCAGTTACACTTGACGGTACATGTCCCGCCTCATCACATGTCCTGCCTCATCACATGTCCTGCCTCATCACATGTCCTGCCTCCTTGTTCAAACACCTGAAGACGCCACGCGAGCCCAAAGCTGCCCAAATGTTGACATACATCAGTTTTTCTTCAACCCCCCCCACACACACATATACACACTCACACACACTCTGTGTCACAATGACCTTGTCTAAAGCATCATGACATTCCACTAGATGTAGAGAAGCCATGTTTATTTTGTTGTTTCTGGGACACCTCTTCATGCACTGACATTTAAAAGTATAAAATAAAAATCACCTCCCTGTCCGTTTGTCCAGACGAACAAAGAGTCCGTTTGGACCAGAACCTGAGCTCATGCAGTAGTGAATGTGGCACCGGGCCTGTCTGTATATCTGAACTCATTTTGTTTTTACTGACCAGTATTCAGCTTAAAATAAAAAAAAACAAAATTAACCCAAAAAATTTACAAAAAGTCTGCTTCTGTGACGGTTTTATTGCTTAGCGCGCACGTGGTTGTGAAACTTTAGAGTTAGCTTAAGAACACCAATAAAAATAAAGAAACTTTAAGAATAAAAAAAAATCCCCCTTTGAGTACCCCCCACCCTGGTTATTGGCGTAATATTAGATTTGTGTGTCTTTTAAAAAATAAAAAAATCAGACTAGCTTCACTTTACATGTTATAAACAGGACAAAATGTAAAAGACCATTTTAAAGTGAAATAAAGATTTTATCAGTTCTGAATCAGCTCGACTCTGTTTGTTCTGGTTCTGCTGGGTCCAGTTGAGCTCCAGTTCTCAGAACCGCTGAAGTACCAGGATCAGGATGACGCAAAGTGTTCGTCTTCACAACGGCCCAGACTGAAGAGGGTCACGTCTGCTCGTGGGCAGAGGAAGCCCACTCGGCTGTCGTTTCCTCCCGTACGGTACTTTTAGGAACACGTTATTTCTCTGGATGTAATTTGGTGCTTGTACCAACACGTAACTGGTCGAGTTGCAGGAGCAACGGGTCCAGGAAGAAAACGTGGACATCTCTCCCCAGAGACTCCCAAGGTGTTTGTAGACCAGAGAGAACGAGTCCCAGGGTCTTCTCCCAGTGAGAACGAACCATCAGACGACTTTCTAAGAGAAGAGAGAGCTCCTTGTTCCAGCTGAGCCTGTTCCAGCTGCTCGTCTTTCAGATGTTCTTTCACCGCCTCATGACCACAGTGGACCAGTAAATGAAGCTTCACCTTCCAGCCAGTGGTGTCTGGACTGTGACGAGTTGGTGGCTCCAGATGTGGCTGCTGCAGCTAGCCTGGTTAAAACCAGACCCTGTCCTTCACTTCGCTTCAGACAAGGGTCTGGGACCTGTCCATTGAAAAACGATTCTTGTTGGAGGCGTGGCCTCTGCTGATGGCTGCTCCCCCGTGGTCTGCTGAACTTGACTTCAGCTCCGCCTCCTGCTGAATTGTCTCTCGCTCCGTTGTATATTCTGCGTTTATATGATAATAAAACGTCCTAATAAAATAAAATGAAACCATGGAGCGCTGGTCCAACACACCAGAAGACCAGAAAATCTGATGGGACTCGGGCAGCAACTTAAAACCTGACTTTAATTCTCTCGTGACAACCTGAGACGTTTCCTTGTTCAGCGGAGGGAGAGGAGGAGGAGGGAGCGAACACTTGACTTTTGGGAAAAAAACAAAAGAAAACTCCAGATAAGGGATTAAGAAGGGGAAATTAATACATTTGTGTCATATACAACAGTCCTGCATCGCTTTGAATGAGAACATGCGGCTGCGAGCTGGCTGCGCTGGGACAGGTGGGGGCGTAGGTTAGGGGCCAAAAACTCCGCCCCTTCTGTTCTCTGATTGGTCCGGTCAAAAATCTACCGGAGAAATCCTTGTCTATGAGAGAAGTCCCAGACTGTGCAGTGAAGGGAAATGAGAATTGAGCGGAGCTGTGCAGGAAGGCGAGGGCCAGGCTAAGCTGCAGCTGTTCTCCACCTCGTCCTGTGTTTGAGTTCATCTGCAGACGTACGGGCGTCGGGCGCTGCTCATAAAATTAGACCATCATGAAAAAGTTCAGTAATTCTATTCAAAAAGTGAAACTTTTGTAATCAAAAAAGGTGTTCAATACAAGATCAACTGGACTTTATTTGTTACAGAAGACGTTTCGACCTCTATCCAGAGGGCTTTATCAATTCAATGAAGCAGACTGTGCGTGTGGAGTTATAACAGTTGTAACGAATAATGTGGGGTAAGGTATTTAAACACTTACTGGACCACCATTATTGTAGAGATATAGTACTGGTCAGTTTACTGACTTCCCTATATTTTTAGATGCGCAGGTCTGAGCAGACTTATCTGCACAAACATGCCACCAATTCACGGGGTCTCAACTTTTTCAGAATAAATCAATAAATCTGTGATGTGATTAGCCAGAAATGTAATTTCACGAGAGACTTCAACTTATGTTGGTCTACCAAAAATAGACCTTTTATTGAAACTATCACAAAAATTACATTAAACATTTGTATCGATATTAGCTCTGATTTAATAACTACGTTGACAAGAATTCAAATTAAAACAAACAGACATTGGGAACTTAAACTGTTGGCACATTACTTGACAGATTAAAAGCTTATGAAAAATAAGAAATAGGAGGAAGAAGATGAAAGCTAAGTTAACTGAAATTGATTATTTTGAAACAACCAGGGTGGCAAACTTTCCCATACAGGTTTCAGCTGGGCTTCTCACACGTTCAGGACACAATCAACGCCTCGTTACCTGTTGACGATACGTCTTGGAGATAAGAGTTGAAGTTTGTGGACATTAACGGACTGTGTTGTCCAGTTCACGTCCAGATGGGCTTCCGCGTGTGTGAGCTGATTCAGACGAGTAAGAAGAACGCTTCTCCCGGCAGGAACAGAGCCAGCTACTGGCTGAACTTTCAAAATAAAACTTCCGAAAACAAATTCTTTCAGAAATGAGTGTTTCGAGGCACAGCAAGGCTTTGCCGTGACTCCAGCTGAGACGTGGGTCGAGTTGGCACAATGACCGGAGCGTCTCCAGCTTTCCCAGAGGGGAGAGACCAGTTGCGAGTTAGTTCTCCCCAAAGCACTAAAGGGAAAATGCAGGAAGTGCCCATTTATAGAGGAGGTGGGGTCTCCCCACCTCCTCGATGACTATTGGCCGAAAGTCTCTTGACGGAGACAGGAAAACTGTTTACATAGACGGCCAGATGGACTGGCCTGTTGAGTCTATCTTGAAGACAAAACAAAAAGGAAGTAACAGCTTTTTCCCTGACTCACAGTCTTAGATTCAGAGCACACTTTGTATTGAAGAATAAACCAGCATAAAGGTCAAACTCATGCAAGTAACAGATCATCATTGAAATGACAAAAAGTATACTGTTTGATCAATTCTGAATTAACACACATTAAAGAGAAAGTTCAATCTGATTACTTAGTGTCCATTAATTCATAATAATTGTTAACCAATATAAGTGTCCAATCGTCTCCTTGAGGGCTTCAAGAAGGTGTAACACTTAGAGTTTCAAAGAGATGCAGAGAGGTGTACTTGAAGGTCGAGACAGAGGGCCTATATCACTACACAGTCTTAGGAGTCACGCACCATCATATGTAAATTGCAAGCTGAGGTAACATACATGTAAATTGACAAATCACACCTTAAGCTGCTATCTGCGATTTCTGTATGACCAAAACACTTGGAAAAATTTTGAATAGGGAAAGCCTTCTGGTCCCTCCCCCTTGCTCTCTGGCTGACCTGCAACTCCGCCTCCTTAGCTCCTCCTCCCAGCGCTGCAGGCGGGGGAGCTGCGTGAAGCTGACACCCCACCCACATGAACAAAACTCTGTTTTTATTGGCTGGTTCAAAAAACTCTGTTTTTATTGGCTGGTTCAAAAAACTCTGTTTTTATTGGCTGGTTAATGGCTGGTCACTGTGGGTTTTTATAAATGCTTTTATTACCACCGGGAGACGCCAGAGGACTAGTTTTTTCAGAGATTACTTGTCAAACATCTATCTATCATAAAATAGTGGCAGAGTGAAGAAATATGTTTAAAAAATAACTTACATACTGATCCTTTAACAGTATGTTCCCTTGAGGTCTCTGACAGAAGACACAACTGTATGTAAATTGACAAATCACACCTCACAAACCAACAACAGAGGTTTCTCAAAGAACTTTGTTAATCTAATTCACAGACAAGACACCTCTGCTCCCATCCGGTGTAAAACGCAAATGTTGAAGGTTATAATTGACAATGGGGTTCATCTTGAAATATGCCCGGGCCACCAGGGAGGACCATTGATGGAACAACCTGGTCATTCAGGTGGTCAGCTGCTGAACCGACCAACTGCAGCAACCCAGATCATAGACTGACCCACAGGCTTGTGCAGTAAGTCCACGTTTCTTCCTGAAGACTGTGTCCCACCATCCCTCCAGTTTTTAATAATGTGTTGGACTGTTCTTAACCCAGTTTTAGAAGTTTCTGCATTTCCTTAGATGTTTCTCTACTTGATGCCAATGATTTGACCCTTCTCAAACAGACTGACATCTTTTCCACGACCACACCATGTGCTTGTTTCAGAAATGAGAAGCGGCTCGCTGCACCAGTTGGGCTTAAAGAACTTGTTGCAGCTGAAAGATCATCGTCCAGGCAGTAATGAACCAACAGGAGCTGGACCCGTTTCAATAGTTCCATCCAGGTGGAGACTTGTGGCCACGCAGTCAAGGGCATAGATTTCATCTCATTATTGGGGGGCCCTAAACGGAAAGTTTTTTTAAGCAATTTTGGGGCGGTCGGCAAAGGTACAGTGAAATGTAATGCTAAATGTACAGAGGGAAGTTTATCCAAACTGCATGCATATACAGTACTATGCAGAATAATCAGCAAGAATATTGATTTAAATGGCATGTATTTAGTAGTCTTAATACAGTACTAATACAGTATTAATCAGTACGATAGTGACACTCATTACTCTTATTTAAAAAAAAAATGTGTTCAATCTGCAGAACAATAGACGACAAATAATGACAAGTGGCAAAATGAGAGTTTTGCAACTCTAAATATTGTTTAAATTTCAGTTTGTCTTGTATTCATAGATTTCTGTGGTCAGTGTCACTGATAATCTGGTACAACACCTTCCCAAAATGTTAAAGCTTCAAAAGAAAACGGTTTTCAAGGAGAAGAAATACTTTAATGAATAAAATTACGCCTAAACATTGATTTGTTGTCTCTTAATACAAGAGATGAGGAATCTAAATTACAACATGTATGCAAAAGAGAAAAACAAATCAAGTATATTACTGTATTGTGCAAAGAGATCTACCTACTATAAGGCCCCGTTTACACAAGAACAACCTGTGGAAACTGTGTTTTTTTTCAATGTTTGTTGGGGGGTAATAAACAAAAAATAAGCTGGTTTACATGAAAAATGCTGTAGTTTCCATGTCAGTCGGGTTGCCAGATAAGAAATTATGAACTATAGTTCTGTGGCTTTAAAATAATAGTATTTTGACCTAAACTGTCGTGTGTGCTGAGTAAAGATGTTCTAAGATTCAATTCAGTTTATTTATATAGCGTCCATTCACAATAGAAGTAATCTCAGGGCACTGAACAGAAACATTTATATATAAAAATAATAATTTAACAAACATTCATAGATAAAATAATAATTTAACACTATTTGTTTGAGGAGCAGACTGCTTTGAATTTAACTCCATTGCAGAACTCTCATCTTGAGCAAGATGAAGTTTGTGTTGTTTCTTGAACATCCATCCAGCCATTGTCTTCCTCTTATCCAGGGTCGGGTCGCGGGGGTAGCAGCCTAAGTAGGGAGGCCCAGACTTCCCTCTCCCCAGCCACTTGGAGCAGCTCCTCTGGGGGAATCCCAAGGCGTTCCCAGGCCAGCCGAGAAACATAGTCCCTCCAGCGTGTCCTGGGTCTTCCTCTGGGTCTCCTCCCGGTGGGACATGCCCGGAACACCTCACCAGGGAGGCGTCCAGGAGGCATCCTAACCAGATGCCCGAGCCACCTCAACTGGCTCCTCTCGATGTGGAGAAGCAGCGGCTCTACTCCGAGTCCCTACCGGATGACTCTCACCCTATCTCTTAAGGCTCCGGCAAACCTGAGCGTCCTCCCTATACGCCACTCTACGTGCGCATTCTGTGCGCACGCGTTCGCTGGCATAGCTCTGCTTTCGTTCTCACGTTAAATGCTCGCGTTTTCGCTCCAAATCCTTGTTGTAATGTGAGCAGCTGTGTGCAGAGGGGACAAACTGAGGTCGCTGATTGGTCACTTGCTGACACGCCTACTGAAATGATTGACAGCTCGAGCAGGACAACCAGCTGTGGTCGCTCGGCTGCAGCCGTTGCGGTCTTTCTATCTTTATATGTTAATAAAAACTAATAAAAAGTAGGGGAAAAAACAGGGAGCGCTTTTCCTGCAGCCCACAGCCCACCAGGAAATATTTAAAACCTCGCGCAGCTATTGTATATTATTTATTTGAAGAATATAATTATTATTATTGTTGTTGTTGTTGACGTCGTCGTTGTCGTTGTTCATTCATTCATTCAACCTTTATTTAGGCAGGTTAGATTCGATCGACTCATTTACAAAAAACCTCATTTATTCCACGACGTCGAGGTCACACATTCATTTCAGTAGGTGGCAGTACTTGTGTTTTTTGCTTTCTTCCATTAAAAAACAAGAAGAAGAACTTCGGAACTCGAGCGTTATGATTGGATTGGCGGAGGTAGCACGTGATCTGTTCCAACCAGTCAACGCCTCTCTTGTTGAACCGCGCTGGCTTGAATCTCAACCGTTGTTGTTTATTTTCTGTCTGTGCTGCTGTGATTTCGATCGGAGCTCAACTGTGTTCAGTTCATTTGTCACGGAACTCCTGTCCTAAACTTGCTGCAATCCATTCAGAAGTTGAAGGTAATTGGTTCTGTTTCGTAGCTTTGTTCTCTTGAATTCTGTGGTTTCACGTACATGTATAACGATGTAGCTAACGAGCTAACGTAAGCTAACTTGTGTCTACGTCTGCGGCAGACGATGTAAAGGAAAATCGAACAGTACAGTTTAGAAAATAAGTTATTCTATCCAAGTAAGCCGTATGCTACGAGTTTTTTGTTTTTGTTTCTTTGTTTTGCTTTGAGACTATCGAGGCCTGCAGCCTTGCGAGGCCTGCATGCGTCCCCATTATTCATTCATTCAACCTGCTTGTTTTTCTTAGACTGATGAATTAGCCGGCTGGAAGGTGAAACGTTTCAGCATTAAAAAATAGAAAAAAACTGTCCAGATGACCTGAATTCAGACCAAAGCTTTTCAGTTGCAAATGAATGAGTAAATGTGAAATAAAAAAGCTTTAAAATGTCTCCTATCTCTAATTTTACTTTGACTAGGCAAAATGAGATAAGTCTAAACTACATTCTGACTAATATCTCTGTGAACATGTCGCTCCAGTTGTGTTTATAAACAACTGTGTTTTTTTTTTCTTTCTGTCAGGTGTGTGGTGTTAATCTGGACTTGGAATTTGGTGTCCTAGGTATGTTTTGTGACCCCATCCTCCCCCGAGAAACAAAGCGTGCACTTTCAAGACACGATCCCTGATGGAGCATTCACATGACAAACACATCAGTGTTGTCAACTGTTCAGGATCCTCATGATGAAAACATGAGGATCTGACTCGATCTGGACTTTCAGGAGAAACATCAACCTGGATCATCAGCACACTTCTTCTGAAGTTAGTTTATTTATAATCTCATGTAATCTCATTTCAGATTAAGCTTGATCAGGTTATGTGACCGAACGTGGCGCGCGCGGTCTTATCAAAATGAATCATGTTTATGAGTTAGTTTGATGAGGACAAACGACCACTGTCCCAAATCTTTAATGTTTGGTGTCAAAATGTCTCATTGTGATGAAACCCACTCATAATAATTATATTGCACCAGTTAAACTCCAAACATGTGTGGAACCTGTGTGCGTGTCTTTTAGGACATGGCAAACGGAGGGGACCAGTTCAACCTTGCAGAGCGCTCGGACTCGGAGTGCGCGGACCCCCCAAAAGAGTCCACCAAGGACAGTCCTCTGAAGGCGTCCAGCCAGCAGGTAGCAGCTCCAGTGTGTAAATAATCATTTATTTGACCACAAACTTCTCATCCAACTTCCCCTTCAGAATGTAAAGTAAAGACTGTGAATCAAATCACAAACTGTTTGTTGTACAGGGGGTGGAGGACATCAAAGTTGTCCTGCATGACAAGGACCTCTGGGGCAAATTCGACCATGTGGGAACTGAAATGATCATCAACAAGGCTGGAAGGTGAAAAGGAAATGTTTTTCATCAATACATGTAATCAGTTACTGAATGGACGAAAAAAAAAAAAAATCTCCCCAGTCTGTGCGCGTGCATGCAGGCCTCGGAGCAATAGTAACCCACCACCAGCTGGAGAGGACGCTGGCGTGATGTCGCCGCTTCTCCACGCTAAATAGTTATTTTACTGTTGCTATTTTTTGGACATTTTTTAGGACATTTATCTGGACTTATTTTGCTCAGTGGTTTTTTAATAAGGACTTTACGGACAGCTTGGTTAGTACTTCCTAACCGGAATGTTGGGCTGTCTGCCTCCTGTCACTGCAGTTTTTGTGTTTTGCTTACCTGCTGCCTCTGTCAACCTCCTGTGTCATCTGGACTGTTCTGGACTTTCTCCTGTGCTCCTCTTCAAGTGATGCTCAACCGAGTTACATCTCACTGCTTCTTGGTTATTTCTCTCGGAGCCGTGGGTCTGCTGTTAGCGGCTAGCTCTGTGCTAGCTCCCCCCGGTTTGGCTGCCGTGATGTTGACCTATTCCGCTTCGCAGCTGCTTGGACTTAACAACTGCTCCATTCCACCTTCTGTTTCCATCATCAAACAACTGGGACTTCTGCGCAGACCTCGTTACATCCATAGAGGCTCGCGAAGGAAATCCATTTACTCTCGCTCTGAATTGATTCCGTGCGGGAGACGTGTCGCACCTCTACTACGTCATCAGGACGCTGTGTCTGTAGTCCCTTGTAGTCCACAGCGCCCAAAGTGGCAAGGAAAACGTGGAGTGGACTTCAGTCTGCTCAAACCGGTTCAAAACGCTCCTACACCAACTGGCATTAAAATAGAACTTTTCAATGTACAATCACTATCGAACAAATCATGTTTAATTCATGATCACATTCTGGAGAAAAACTTGGACTTCATGTGCCTCACAGAAACCTGGCATCAACCAGACGTGTTCAGTTCTCTGAATGAAGCTTGTCCCTCTGGATATAGTTATCTGCAGAGAGCCCGCTGCACTGGCCGCGGTGGTGGTCTGGCTGTAATCTACCGCAGTAATTTAAAATTGTCACATCTGTCTTCTCATAATTTTTCCTCTTTCGAATGTTTGGCCTTCAACTTCAAAGCCCCACTCCTGATGAACGTTATATTGATTTATAGACCTCCCAAACCGCATGTTTCATTTAACTCAGAAATGCATGACCTCCTCACCTTTTTCTGCACCTCCCCTGTAAAAACTATTTTTCTTGGCGATCTAAATATCCACATGGACAATTCCTCTTCCCCTCTGGCTACAGATTTTAAGTCTCTTTTGGAATCTCTCAACCTCACCCAACATGTGGACGCCCCTACGCACAACAGGGGGCATACTCTGGATTTGGTGATTACAGACACTGTACTCATCAATAACTTGTCTGTATATGACCTGGGTGTCTCAGACCACAGGGTCATCTCCCTGGAAGTGCCTTCAACTTCGCCGTCTTCTAACCCAAAACGACCTATCCAGTTCCGTGACTATAAAAACATCTCCCCTGATGTTTTGTCTGCTGATCTTCACGCCCTGACTGCCGTCAATCACTCATCTGCAGATGACTCTGTGAATTATTACAACCAATCTCTCCAGGAGCTTCTGGACCTACATGCTCCCTTGAAGACAAGACTGGTGTCTTTCTCCCGTTCAGCCCCCTGGTACACTGGTGAGCTGCGCAGGATGAAGGCAACTGGCCGTGCTATTGAGAGACGTGTAAAATCATCTGGTCTCTCGGTACATAAGCAAGCGTACAAAGAACATCAGAAAGCGTACGCCTATTCTCTTAAAGAAGCACGCTCCAAATATTATTCCAACATCATCAACACCTGCCCTGGAAACTCTAAACAGCTCTTCTCCACAATAACTCATCTGCTTAATCCCATTAAACAAACTCATGAGGTCTCTGTTCAAAAATGCGACCTGTTCCTCTCATCTTTTAAAAACAAAGTTGACACTATCAGATCCCAGCTCCACAACCTCCCTGATCTTAGTGTGCCATCTACCCGTCTGCTTTCTGGGACCCTGAGCAGCTTTGATGAAGTTGTTCAGAGTGAGGTGGAGACCATCCTCAAGAAAATGAAGCCTTCATCCTGCGCCCTGGATCCCTTCCCCTCATCTCTCATAAAATCCAATCACTCTGCAATTAGCCCATTAATCACACAAATAATAAATCAGTCTCTACAATCTGGTCATGTTCCACTGCCTCTAAAAACTGCCATCATTAGGCCTCTTCTGAAAAAATCTAATTTGGATCCCGACATTTTTTCAAATTACCGGCCAATTTCCCACCTCCCATTTCTGTCCAAAGTGCTGGAGAAAGCAGTTGCTGCTCAGCTGCAGGACCACCTACAGCAACACTCTCTGTATGAGAAGTTCCAGTCTGGATTCAGAGCAGCTCACAGTACTGAGACTGCACTGCTGAGAGTAACAAATGATGTCCTCATGGCTGCTGACACTGGTTCTCCCTCCATCCTTGTCCTCCTTGACCTCACTGCAGCCTTCGACACTGTGGACCATAGTATCCTCCTCCACCGTCTTCATGTGGAGGTCGGTCTCTGTGACACTGTCCTGGACTGGTTCAGATCTTTCCTCTCCAATAGGCTGGAATGTGTCAGTCTTGGCAATGCCACTTCCCAGACAGTCGGTGTCTCCTGTGGTGTACCTCAGGGGTCAGTTCTGGGGCCCCTGCTGTTTTCCCTTTACATGCTGCCTTTGGGTCAAATTATTAATCAGTTCAACATTTCCTTTCACTGCTATGCCGACGACACACAACTTTACATCAGGACTGGAGCATCATCATCATCCCTATCTCCATCTTCACTCACTGCTCTCACT
>JBBPBX010072310.1:0-12075 GCA_038048925.1 Garcialebias charrua
AAGGTCATGAATATTAGTAGTCTTTATTCATGTGTGTTTCGTTGCTGTGTTCTGTCATGTACTTTGCAGGATTGCAGACAGTGGTTGGGTGTGTTTGCCTTTTGCTTTTTTGTGGATAATTGTTGTACAGTATTTTGTTGTCTTACTTTCTATCTTTCCTTTTTCTCTATTAAAAAAATCATATCGGTGTGAGAGGATGGCTGTAAGGTGAGAAGGGAGGCCATCTATAAAAGGAAAAAAAAAGAATAAATAAATAAAAATAATAATAATAATTAATTTAAAAAAAAAATGTTATACTGCTGTTCCAGGTATCAAATTGGGATACTTTTGCTTTTTGCTTTTGTAGCACTGAAAATCTCATATAACACTGTTAAAACAAGCACTTGTTAATTTTTTTATGTTTTATGTGTATACTGTAATGATTAATTATTTAAGTAATAATTAATCTACTATGATTATCTAAAATTATTGTTAGGAGTTTATTAGTGCTGTTGTACTGTTACTGCTCCTTTAAGTTAGGAGACATTTTCTGGTTACACAAAGAATGTTGAGGCACATTTGAGAGGGAGGGGGTTGTTGATTAAGGACTAAAAGTGTTGACTTTATTTTATTATGCGCTACAGTGGTGTTGTTCAACTTTAGTAAATCAATGTTCAGAGTAGAAGGTGATAGGGATTTTAAACACCTGTTACCTTAATAAAACCACACAAGAAGAAACGAGAAATGAATTAGACACAAATCATGAACTTTGCAAAGGGGATATGCTATAATGCACTTCTGAAACTTAGTTGGTCTCAAAACACATTTCCAGCAGAATCTGAATTGCAATGGTGGGCAGATGAACGCTAGATAGCGCTAAAGCGCTAATCCGCTTACAGTGGACCTAAGTTTTTTGTTAGCGTTTTTGTGAATTCACTAACTTTTATAATTCATAAGCGGATTTGTGCTATTTTTATTTAAAATGCAGTACAGCTAATAACTAATTATCTATCAGTAAAAACCAATAAACTTATTTACAAGCTTGATTGAGAATGAGCGGATTTGATACCTGGACTATTGAGAATTAACTTTCTTGTCTTGAACCACTTTGGACATGTCTGCCTGCCTGGGAGGAGTCGACGAGGGACAAGCCCCCAGAAACCATCTTGGCTACAGCAAACTGGTTGGTCCACTTAAGTTGTTTACTTGGTGGGGTAGCTTCAGTTTGCTTTGGACTACTCTGACTGACGAAGCCCTCTGGAGTGAGGGTGAAACGTTTCTACTAAAAAGAAACTGTCCAGATGAACTGATTGAGAATGAGCGGATTTGATACCTGGACTATTGAGAATTAACTTTCTTATTTACAAGCTCTTATGCTGGCTTGTTTTACCTTTTTCCCCACGTAAAGAGCAGAGAGGAGGAAGGGTGTGAGGGGGAGGGGGGCAGAGCTGAGAACAGACTCGGATCTACCATGTGCCTGGGGATCCCATTTCAGCAGGGGCCCCGGCCCCGCCGCTCCCGGCCAGTCACCTACATCCCAGCTCCAGGCACGTCACTGTCAGCTGAACCTGGAATAATAAATGTACAATATGTTTTTTTTTTTTTTTTTTTTTCAAATTTATTTATTGAGGCTCTCATAGAAAATACAAACACATCTGTTAATTATATGATATATGCATAGAGAAACCCCGACTTTTTCTTTTTCCCTCCCGACACAAACAATTTCAATAAAACAGGTAAACACACAGCAGGTTCTACAATAACCAAAAATCATAAAAAAGAAAAGAGAAAGGAAAAAAAAAAGAAATACAGACAAATCAACTGAGAAAAGAAGTAATATTAATAATTACAATATTATGAGGCAGCATATCATCCCCTATGTAAAATTGAGGCCTGTGGGATCCAGTTTATCCAGGAGTGGTTTCCATATCTTAATAAATCTCTCACTTTCATCCCGTAAGGTGTAGGTCAGTTTTTCCAGAGGAAGTATCCTCAGAAGCTCGTTATACCAGTCACTCAATGCCGGGGCTTCCTGTGATATCCAAAACTTGAGGATGGCCTTCCTTGCAGCATGCAGACATGTTCCTATAAATTTAGTGTTATGGGTGCTCTTTGCATCGTCCACTTTAGCTCCCAAGATACAGTGAAAGGGTGATAAATGAAGGTCATACCCCATCAAAGAGGTCACCTCAGTCTGTACCTCCCCCCAAAACTTCTCAATCTTTACACATTTCCAAAACATATGTGTGTACGTACCAAGTTCCAGATTACATTTACTGCAGGTTGAAGATCCCAGTCCCATCCTGCCCCTCAGTATTGGCGTAGTATGAAGCCTGTGAAGTATTTTAAATTGTGTCTCTCTGTCCGCATTACACGTCAACATATTATGTGTGTTTTTTAAGATTGATGTCCAAGTGTCATCCTCAATATGCCAGTCCAAGTCCATTTGCCATTGTCTCCGTAAATAATCACAGGAACATTCTAGATTCGACCCAAGTTTCTCATATATATAAGATATAAATTTCTTTGATTTGGTCTTAATAAGAATGTCTTCAAGAAACGATGTCTTTGGGGCCCTAGCATTTTTATGTAAAAAGTGCCTCATCTGTAGGAAACGGTAGAAGTGAGATTGTTGCAAGTTATATTTACTCTTCAGATTTTCAAATGATTCAATTGCTTCTCCTACAAAAAATTTACTGAGGCAATCTAGACCCTTATCTTGCCACACTTTGAATACCGGGTCCTGATATGAAGGAGGAAAATCAGGGTTACACCATACAGGGGCAAGCAGGGAGAAGTGGTCTTTCATTTTAAAGTATGTTTTGATCTTATTCCATGTAATTAGTGTGTTCAGTACTATAAAATTGTTTTGGACCTCAGTTTTTGCTTTCTTATAACTAACAAAAGGACCATCTTTTAGGTTCAACACACCACAGTTCTTGGATTCTACATCAATCCATGTGTTTGTACTATCTGGGTTCACCCATTCTTTCAAGTATCTTATTTGAGCCGCCCAATAATATAAACGCATATTGGGCACGCCAAGTCCTCCTCTTTCCCTACTTCTTTGTAATTTACCTAATTTCATTCTGACCTTTTTCCCTTGCCATATAAAATTTGTAAACACCTTATTTAGATTTATAAAGAAGCTGTTTGGAATTGAGTTTGGTAACATCTGCAAACAGTATAACAGCCTGGGTAATATGTTCATTTTGAGCACACTCATCCTGCCCAACCAAGAAACAGGTAAAGTTCCCCATCTCAATAGATCTTCCTTTACTCCAGCCATAATTGGTTCCAGGTTAAGTTTTACTAGTTTTTTAAGACAAGGGCTGATTCTTATTCCAAGATAAGTTATTCCTGCCGGTGACCAATGGAAGGGGAAGTTACTGGGCACAACAGACTCTGTCATAGCCCCAACAGGCATGGCCTCTGTCTTTAACAGATTAACCTTAAAACCCGACACGTGTCCGAATTGCTTTAAACATTCCATCAGATATGGGATGGATGTATCAATCTTATCCAAGAATAAAAGTACGTCATCTGCATAGAGTGAGATTTTATGTATTTTATCTCCTACCTCTATCCCCTTTATCTTAGTTTCAGTTCTTATAAGCTCTGCAAATGGCTCAATAGCCAGTGCAAACAAAAGAGGACTCAATGGACACCCCTGTCGGGTTCCTCGCTCAAGGAGGAAGGGATCTGAACAATGGGAGTTGACAATTATGGAAGCTTTAGGTGATCGATACAGTAATTTTACCCATTCAATGAATCCTGTCCCAATTTTAAATTTGTCCATAGTGCAAAAGAGAAAGGGCCATTCAACTCTATCAAAAGCCTTCAGTGAGTCCAGGGACATCACTAATCCTTGTATGGCATTATTACTGGCAAACTGTATAATATTCATAAGCCTCCTAATATTGTGAAAAGAATTTCTTCCTTTGATGAATCCTGTTTGATCTGGTTTTACCAAACGGGCAATCATAGGTTCAAGCCTAAGGGTCAGCACCTTCGCCAGGATCTTTGCATCCACATTAATAAGTGAGATGGGCCTGTAAGAGGCTGGGTCTTCTGGGTCTTTGTTTTTTTTCAAAATTAGACTAATATTAGCTGAAGACATTGTTTCTGGTAACCGGTGTGTAACATTAAAGCTGTAATTAAAAGTTTTAGTTAAATGCGTAGTGAGATTATGCTTATATGCTTTAAACCATTCGGCTGAAAAACCATCAGGACCTGGTGATTTCCCGCTGCGCATTAGTGCTATTGCTTCCAATATTTCTTTTTCCTGTATGGGTCCACCCATAATGTCTTGCTGCTGTTCTGTCAGTGTTGGCAGCTTGACTCTAGAAAGAAATTTATCTAGTTCCTCTTTCGTGCTATTGTTATCAGATTTGTATAAAGATTTGTAAAATGACACAAATACAGAACTAATTTTATTTTTATCAAAGTGTCTGTTACCTCTTGCATCTCTAATGCTTGCTATATTGTTATGTTGTCTCTGGTTGAGCAGGCGTGCCAAGTATTTACTAGGTTTATTTCCATATTCATACATACGTTGTCTTTGGTAGAATAATGACCTCACAGCCTTTTCATTTATAATTGAATCCAGAGCAGCTCTAATAGTTTGTACCTTAACAAGATTTACTTTAGTAGGTTGGGATTTATGAATAGCTTCTGCCTGCTTTAGGTCCATCTCCAATCTGTTTTGTTTCATCTGTAATGTTTTCTTACGATGTGCCATATATGAAATTGTAAACCCTCTTAAATAAGCCTTTGCAGCTTCCCAGAGAAACTCTGGACTTGTGTCATTAGTATCATTTATTTCAAAAAATTGTTTTATTTCCGCTTCCATTTTCTCCTTAAAAATTTTATCATTAAGTAGATATGACGGGAAGCGCCACTTTGGTTTATCAGCTGTAGTATCAGTAATTGACAATTGCATATAAACTGGGGCATGGTCACTGATATGGATTGATCCTATAGAGCATGCAGTAACTTGTCCCATAATCTGAGGAGGTATAAAGAAAAAATCTATTCTTGAATAGGAATTGTGTGGGTTAGAATAGAAAGTAAAATCCCTATCTAGTGGATTCAGGGTTCTCCATACATCTGTCAGTGATGTATCATTTAACATTTTCATCAGTGGTGTCCCTGTACTAGATTTTCTCTGTGCTGTTACTGTGGACCTGTCCTTCTTTTCATTTAAACAACAATTGAAATCACCGCCCAGCACCGTTAGAGGGCTCTTATATTCCTCCAGTTCAGCCGCTATCTCTGTCCAGAATGATGGGGGCGGTGGGTTAGGAGCATAGATATTCATCATTGTAATAGATGTACCCCAGAGGGACCCTCGAACAAGGATATATCTGCCTTCTGAGTCCTGTTTGTAAAACTCAGGTACAAAGGGTACTGCTCTATGTATTAAAATGGCTACCCCTCTACTGTTAGAGGAGAAGGAGGAATAAAAGACCTGGCCCACCCATTCTCGCTTGAGTTTCAAGTGTTCTTTATCCACCAGATGGGTTTCCTGAAGAAATGCAATTTGTATCTTGTCTTTTTTTAGAAAGCTTAATATTTTCTTCCGTTTTATTGGGTGATGTATCCCCTTAACATTAAAAGTGCAGAATTTAATATTGTTCATATCTGATTGTTAACTATTTCTGCCCCCATTTTTATAGTAGCAAAGATTATTTCATCCGTCCATAGATTACATTTAGTGGGGTGCAACCTCTCATTTTTAACAAACTCTAAACTTATACATAAAAAACAAAAACAAAAAAATACCAACATAAATGACACACAGACCTGCCGTACATGTAACTCAGCTTTGGGGTACATGTGAAAACTTCCCAGCTCCAGTAGGAAGAGCCAGAGATCCCGCATTTGCATATTAACGCAAATTTTTTTTAAAGCAGAAAATTAAACAGCCTCAATTTATCTAATTTGTTAAACTGTGCAAAATAATTTTGTTACTTCAGGTCAAACCAAAAGCTGTCAATATAGAACTAAAAAAAGTACCGGTATATGTCCTTGTCCTTCATGATCCAGTTTTCTGCATCTCATCCACGTACTTTTGAGCTTCTGGTACAGTTTTAAAGAGATGAACTTTATTATTGTGCGAGATGCGCAGCGTGGCGGGGAAAAGCATCCTGTACTGCACAGCCAGCGTGCTGAGAGATCTTTTCACCTCGGTGAACTCACGCCTCCTCTTCTCCACAGCAGGCGAGAAATCCTCGAAGATGTGTATTCGGCTGCCGGACACAGTAATTTCACCCATGCTTCGTGCCTTCTGCATGATCAGCTGTTTATCCGCATAGTTGTGGAGGCGAATGTAAACGAGCCTCGGTCGGGCCGGTTCTGCTCTCAGCGTGGCGGGGCTGCGATGACAGCTGTCAGTTTTAATCCTGCTGTTCTTCACCGTGAGATCCAGAACTTTAGGAAGCCACGTCTCAAAGAATTCTTTGGCGTTGTCTCCCTCTGTACGTTCGGGTAAGTTGACAATCTTTATATTGTGCCGTCTGGATCTGTTTTCCTGGTCCTCCAGCTTGATGGTGACTTCTCGCAGCTGTTCCTCGGTGCGCTCCAATTTGGCTCGTAACTCCGACACGGTGTCCTCTGTGTCGGATATTCTTTGCTCAGCGTTCTCCACTCTTTTCTCGATCACCTTCACGTTTTCACACACCGAGGTGACTGATTTCACTATTTGATCGAGTTTCGTGTCCAAACTTGAGCTAAGTTTAGCAAAAACGCTTTCACTTATCCTCTCAACCAGATTGTCCACGTCATCCCTCTCCGTCATTGTGTCAGGCTTGCTGGCGTCTTGAGTCAGTTGGTTCTTTCGGGTTTTCACTGGCATATTCTGTTTATTTTCTGGTGGCTTTCCCCAAAGTTCAAGCAATGACATATCTCTTAACTTTTGTAGTCTTTTTCTGCCTTAATCCATCCTAAATACCAAAATAGGCGTTAATAGCTCGGGAGCTCCACTCCTGCGCTCCTACTCACTCCGCATCACGTGACCACCCCCAGACGGAAACATGGATTTCTGAGGACACTCCAGACTCAGTTTACGAGCTGGACGACCGGCTCTTCTTCAGAACGGACCGGTGCATCGAGACTACGGGGAAAACGCGAGGTGGCGGTGTTTGTATTTACGTACACAAAGATTGGTGCACGAACTGTGCTGTGATAAAAAGAGCTTGTTCAGCTGCCGTGGAGTTGATCACAGTTAGGTGTCGCCCGCATTATATGCCACGTGACTATTCAGTGATCATAATCAGCGTTATTTACATAGCCCCTGATGCTAATGCTCAGTGCTGGGCAGCGCTAACCCAAAAATTAGTTCCACTATTTCTAAAGCACTAATTTATTTATTTAGGTCCACAATTTCAAAAGCACTAATGTCTTATGAAAATTAGGGGAAGCTAATTCTAAACCGCTAATTCTAAAATAAAACACCATCAGACAAGAAGCAAGTTTTAAGTTGTTTGTATTGTACTATAGACTTAGGAAGGTATTTATAATAATATTGTTTGTAATAATAATCATTTTCTTTGAGTATAACCAATAGACAGGAAGGTATTTATAATAATATTGTTTGTAATAATAATCATTTTCTTTGAGTATAACCAATAGACAGGAAGGTATTTATAATAATATTGTTTGTAATAATAATCATTTTCTTTGAGTATAACCAATAGACAAAAAATACACACAACAAAACAGACCCTGATTACACCCAAGAGTTCTTTTTTTTTTCTATTTTAAATCAGTTCTTGAATCCCGGATGATTAAAGGTCCATCAATCAATAATCTGGTAGTTTGTAGTTCATGATCCAGGGTAATAGGTCCAGAAAAAAACAAATAGTTTGGTGCAATTTAAGTCCTACCGCACAGCTGTGGTGGTCCGGTAGCAATGCCATCCTGGGTGGGAACAGGGGTTGAAAAAAACCCTGACCTAAACAAGGTCATAAACAAAACAAAAATTAGCATTACTTTATACACAGGACTAAACTGTTATCAAAATTTCTATAGGCAGTCAACAGATTTAATGAAAAGTAAATAAAATGATCCTAAAAGGATGAAATTACAAAAATCAAAGGATTTATTTAATACTTTACGTACATATATTCTATTCGGCCAGGAAATGAGAATGATCTAAAAAAGCTAAGTCTGGTCCTCTGGACATTCAAAAAAACAAAACAAAACAAAGCAGTGACTTTATAGCACAAGGTTTTTCTGAGCTTAACCGGTTCAAATGGTCAAATCTGTTGGATTTAAAAAAATATTTCGCATTTGCCCTCTTCAAAATGGCGGCCGCAAATGGCAAAATATTTTTTTTAAACCAGCAGATTTGACCATTTGAACCGGTTAAGCTCAGAAAAACCTTGTGCTGTAAAGTCAGCTAAGAAGTATATTTTTCTCAGCAAAGAAATAATTGTTTTTACCGTGTTTTCATGGAAAGTCCTTATCTTCTGTGGCTGTCGCGGCCGCCATTTTGAAGAGGGCAAATGCGAAATACTTTTTAAAATCCAGACGCGTCGCGTAGGCCGCTGAGAAACATCCACAAGTTCACCCTCCATGTTAAAAACTCTTCGTCTGACTCTTCAAAAACAAGCAATAAGGCTGCAGAGTAACACACTGGCTGCTAACTGCTATAGAGAGAGCACACACCAAGAGACTGAGGGGGACGCTTTTTAGTGACGGACCACATCCGGCGCTGTCGTCCGAGCTCGTAAATACGTTATTTCGTTTTTACTGATAGATAATTAGTTATTAGCGGTATTGCATTGTAAATAAAAATAGCACAAAACCGCTTATGAATTATAAAAGTTAGTCAATCCACAAAAACGCTGACAAAAAGTTTAGGTCCACTGTAAGCGGATTAGCTCTTTAGCGCTCCCTAGCGGTCTGCGCCCACCTCTGCTAATGCTAATGACGCCCAGGGAGAGATTCATGACTTACTCACCTCGCTGCAGTGTAAATATCCTGAGGGGCTTTTCATTGTTTGCGGGGACGTAAATCACGTTGATCTTCAGATGTCCCTCCCAGCCTTCAATAAGAATGTCTTCACAGCAACGAGAGGAGATAAAACGCTCGACCAAGTCTTCACAAATGTAAAGGGGGCATACACGGCGAAGACACGCCCAGCGCTCGGATCTTCAGACCACGAGTCTCTGATCCTGGCGCCAAGAGAACTCCCCCCACTCAGGCGGTCCAAGCCGGAACAAAGACAAATAACAATCTGGCCTCAAGATAGTTCCCCCTTGTTGAGAGACTGTTTTGAGAGGACAAACTGGTCTGTTTTCAGGGAAGCAGCTACTGATGGAAGTTCAGTGGACATGGATCTGTACGCTTCCTCAGTCCTGGGTTACATCAGTACATGCTCTGAGAATGTATCCATAAAAAAATATGTGAAATCCTACCCAAACCGGAAACCCTGGTTAAATAGAGAAGTTCACGCCTTGTTAGCAGCCAGAGACACTGCATTCAAGTCAGGAGATAAAGTGGAGCTGAGGAAAAGCAGGAATGAACTGAAGGATGGCATTAAGAAGGCCAAGGCCACGTATGCACAGAGGATCGAGGGACAGTTCACCTCACAAGACCCACGGAGCATGTGGAAGGGTATTAAATGCATAACAGATTACAAAGGCAAAAACAAACAATGCCCCAGGGACCCATCTCTGCCTGATGCCCTCAATAAGTTTTATGCACGTTTTGATGATCCAAACAGACCTGCTAGCACCAGACTCACCTCATCACCAGATGAAGAGCATCTCAGGGTGTCCGCAGCAGAAGTGAGAGGCAGTCTCAGAAAGATTAATCCTCATAAAGCAACCGGACCAGACAACATCCCAGGGAAAGTTCTGAAGGAATGTGCGGACCAGCTCTGTGAGGTGCTGGCTGACATCTTCACCACCTCACTTGCACTGGAGTTAGTTCCCACCTGCCTGAAGACCGCGACCATCATCCCAGTCCCAAAGAGCTCCACAGTGACTGGTCTGAATGACTATAGACCGGTGGCCCTCACCCCGATAGTCGCTAAATGTTTTGAGAAACTGGTCATGTCCCACATCAAGGCAACCGTCAACATCAACGAGGACCCTCATCAATACGCATACCGTGAGAACCGATCAACAGAGGACGCCATTTCTTCCGTGGTCCACACTGCTCTCACCCACCTGGATCAGAAGGACTCATACGTGCGTCTGCTCTTTGTGGACTTCACATCTGCCTTCAACACCATGATCCCCCAAACTCTGATAGACAAACTATCTACACTTGGACTAAGCCCCTCTATTTGTAACTGGGTACTAGACTTCTTAACAGACAGACCACAGTCCGTGAAGATCCACAACTTCTCCTCCTCCACCATAACCCTTAGCACTGGCTCTCCTCAGGGATGTGTGCTGAGCCCCCTTCTGTTCACTCTGCTCACATATGATTGTACAGCCACACTTCCAGGCTGTCATATTGTTAAGTTTGCAGATGATACAGCGGTGGTGGGATGCATTACAAACAATGATGAGTCCAGCTACAGACAGGAGGTGGAACACCTGGAGAGCTGGTGCAAAGAGAACAATCTTCACATGAATGTGAAGAAGACAAAGGAGATGATTGTGGACTTCAGAAGGAACAAACACAACCATGCCCCACTGAAAATAGGTGGGTCTGCAGTGGAAGTGGTCTCCAGCTACAAATACTTGGGTGTACACATGAATGATAACCTCAGCTGGAGCAACAACACCACCAGCCTGATCAAGAAAGGTCATCAGAGACTCTACTTCCTCAGACGGCTGAGACGAGCTGGTCTGAGCAGCCCAGTCCTCACCTCCTTCTACAGGTGTGCAGTGGAGAGCATCCTGTGCTCCAGCATCAACGTGTGGCATGGAGGCTGCACAGTTGAAGAGAGGAAAGCTCTACAGAGAGTGGTGAAGGCTGCACAGAAGTCTGTTGGAGTCAGTCTCCCCACCATCACAGACATTTACACCTCCAGATGCAGGAAAAGAGCCACCTGCATCATGAAAGACCTCACTCACCCAGCACACTCACTCTTTGCCCCACTCCCCTCAGGACGGAGGTTGAGGAGCATCAAATGTAGAACCACTAGACTGAGGAACAGCTTCTACCCTGAGGCTGTTAGACTCATGAATAAATAAAAATAAAATAAAAAATAAACACTGCAAAATATCACATCATGCTGATGCTGATCTGTTTTCTTGTTGCTGTATTCATCTGTGACCATCTGCTCATACAAACTCATGTTCGTGCTGCTGTTTATTCCCACTATATTAGGCTTAGTGTATTACTAGTTGATGTTTTTCTTAGTTAGTTCTAGATGTTATTACTGTTTTTCTCTTTCATTGTTGTTGGATGTAACTGGGACCTCGTGTACATAATCTCGTTTTCATCTCATGTACCACATGCGGTGCAAATGACAATAAAGACTCTCTGACTCTCTGACTCTGACTCTGATATATATATATATATATATATATATATATATATATATATATATATATATATACAGTATATATTCTATATATATATATATGTATATATATATATACTGTATATATACATATATATATGTGTATATATATATATATACAGGTAGTCCCCGACTTACGAGCGCTCTTACTTACGAGGATCCAGACTTACGAGCTGGCAAATTTTTGGAAAAAACGCAAAAAATACTGAGTTTTTCTGTGTTTTTTCACCACAGTTCGTTAGCTAAACATGTGGACACACGTTTCCGATCATTTTTATGCACTCATAAGCAGTTTTTCGATGAAAAACGAGTGTTTGTAGTCGCGCTAGCAAAACCGTTCCAACTTACGAGCGAAATTCCGGACTTACGAGACACGTGGCGGCCGTTCCAAGTTACGAATTTTCGCTTTACGAGCGCCTCGGAGGAACGGAACTTGCTCGTAAGTCGGGGACTACCTGTACTGTATATACATACAGTATATATGTGTATATATATATACTGTATATATATATATATATACTGTATATATAAATACTGTCTATATATATAAATACATATCGTATATATACATATATACTGTATATATATACATATATATATACTTTATA
>JBBPBX010072311.1:0-18097 GCA_038048925.1 Garcialebias charrua
GAATGCAGGTACTAATGAGATAGTACACATCATTATTCAGATATTATGGTCATAAATCAGTGGTTTAGATAAACCATACACTTCACACGTGGCCTTGTTTTGAAACCCAGGGAGAAACAGGATACGTGCAGCTGCAGCTCTTTATGGAAGGTGACTCCATGTGGGCAGACTGCTTTATTATGGCTTGGTTTTTTTTCCCCCACATTGATGTTAACAAGGTCAGTGTGGATCGTCTTTGTTTAA
This sequence comes from Garcialebias charrua, assembly GCA_038048925.1. Taxonomy (NCBI): domain Eukaryota; kingdom Metazoa; phylum Chordata; class Actinopteri; order Cyprinodontiformes; family Rivulidae; genus Garcialebias; species Garcialebias charrua. Next base: position 244 of record JBBPBX010072311.1, read on the forward strand.
ACTTTGACAGTAGCTATGGGCACCAGCCATGTTTGTTTGTTTGCAAAATATCTAAAGAACCATAGTACTGTACTGTATTCACTGGATCCAGCCCATTAACTTTTAGAGCTGCCCAATTCAAGATAATAATAATAATAATTAATTCAATTTATAACGCAAGATGGAGTCATTCACTTTACCAAACAGAAGTGGCTATAGTTTTGTCAGATTTACTAATACTGATCTGATGTTTGATGTGGTAGTAGCTGAGAGTCATCTTCAACACTTACTCTTGAGAGCTAACGCATCTCACACGATCAACAAAATGGCCACTGTGTTTCTCCTATGTCACTTGCCTTGGCAGGGCGCTCATCTCTTCCATGATTTTTGCCGACGGTGGTGGTGGTGGGGGGGGACTTAACGTGAAGGAAACGGAGTGCTATAGCATTTTAGTTAGCATGTCTGTATTGCGTGCCGGCAGGTTTATTTATTTAAAGGGGACCACATATGCAAAATTCACTTTTTAATGTTTTTTTTTACTCTACTTTGGGTATTTACTTCTTAAAAAACAATCCTAGGGCCAAAGAAATGCACCCAGTGGTATATTTACTCTAAGTAGATTTATTTTTCTGGGATATAAATGTCTCGTTTTCAAATCCTGCGGTTTGTGACGTCACAAGCCGCAACCACAACCCACCTCAAACCTGAGTACCAGAGCCATATAAAGTGAGTTGCGACACTCCCATAGAGTCCCATTGTAAGAATGGAATGCGGAAGTCACGTGGGTCATGGAGGGGGCGATTTGTTCCATGGCTCTGGGTAACAGTTTGAAGCTGCCTGCAGTAGCGCTCCGTTGCCGCCAGAGGGCGCAGCTCCACAAGGTTTCCATAGCCGTTGTTTGGAACGATTGACCGCCTATCGGCGAGATCAAAGGGTGTCGGAACTCTCACTTTATATGGCTCTGCTGAGTCCAGCCCCTCACCTAGCAACCCCTGGTTAGGCTCAACCCACTTCAGTATAAAATACGTGACGGTTGTTTTTCCTGATTTCATCTCATCTTTTGTTTAAATGTTCTTAATTTCATGTGTACATCACTTTGTTGCAGCTGTGGTTGTTTTAAATGGCTTTATAAATAAAGTATAATTGTTATTTTTACATTTTAGTTCAATTTTTAGCGTATTAGCGATCGCTCCCAATGAGCAGCCGGCAGATGGAAAAACAAGCAGACAGCCGGCGAAGGGACCATCTGCGGGCGTGAGCTGCCGGGAGCTGCTTGCTTTTGAGGTCCGTAGGTCCGGACAAAGGTTGCCTCGTACGGAGTACGGATAAATTAACTGGAAACACTCGGGGAACTTTGTGTGTGTCTGGACTGGAGCAGCGATCACTCCCAAAAGCGCCGCATGCAACGAGCGGAGCTAAGCGGGCGGAGGAGGAAGAGCTATCATTAGCCTCTGAGGACTAATGCCTAAAGGGAGCAGCTATAGCTGCTCTCTTTAGGTGAGTGAGTGAGTGAGTGAGCGAGTGAGCGAGTGAGTGAGTGAGTGAGTGAGTGAGTGAGTGAGTGAGTGAGTGATACTAGCAATAACAGCATTGTAAGAGGGGGACAGTTGAACCCGGAGGCCTCCACCTCTGTTTAATGATGGACGGTTTCTTTTCACAAAGATGGCCTCCTTTACTCCTCTCTCAAACCATCGTTCCTCTCTATCAAGGATGTGAACATCTTCATCCCTGAAAGAGTGACCTCTGACCTGGAGATGAGTGTAGACCACAGAGTCCTGACCTGATGATGTTGATCTTCTGTGCTGGGCCATCCTTTTGGCCAGTGGCTGTTTAGTTTCCCCGATATAAGACTGATCACAGCCCTCCTGACACTGAACAACATACACAATATTACCGTATTTTCCGTGTATAGGTTGCACCTTTTTATGTTTTTTTTTTCAAGGCCTGCGACCTATACTCAGGTGCGACCTATATATGGCTTGTTATCACTTTCGGTGAAACAAATTTTAAATCCAGCTCATTTCACAATTACGTTCATTTATTAAGGAAAAGTTCAGCTCAGACATATATTTGCTATAATTTTTATCAAACAAATAATTGTTTTTAAGTGTTAATCTTCTTAAAAGCCTTGCTGTGCGCTCCTGTGGCAGACATTTGCAGCAGAGCTAAACGTAGGTGCGACCTATACACCAGTGCGACCTATCTAGGGATTTTTCCAATCTATTGGTGATAATTGGACAATGCGACCTATACACAGGTGCGACCTATACACCAGAAAATACTGTACTCTGTTTGTGCCGGGGGACTGGATCTTTGGGATGAACCAGTCTTTGCCGTAATGTATTTTGGGGTTTAAAAGCCACTGGGACGTTGTGTTTAGAAAATAAACGTCTCAATGTCTCTGAAACTCCCGCAACATACGGAATGACCACTGGTCTGGGTCTGGGTTCCTTCTTTTCACCTGATGGCTGGCTGGAGTCCTGTTTGGGTTTCTTCTCTGCTTTCAGGAAGGCCCAGTTAGGATATCCACATTTCTCTAGAGCCTGTTTTGTGTGTGATTTCTCCTTCTGTCTGGCTGCTGAGTTAGTGGGGACGCTGTCTGCTCTGTGATACAGAGTCCTGATGACTCCTAACTTGTGCTCCAGAGGGTGATGGGAGTCAAACTGTAAATACTGGTCTGTGTGGGTGGGTTTGCGGTACACCTCAGTTTGCAAATTTCCTCTATCAGAAACTGAGACCTCACAGTCCAAGAAAGCCAACCTGCCATTTTTTACATCTTCTCGTGTGAACTTGATATATTTATCCACAGAGTTGATGTGATCAGTGAAATGTTGGACTTCCTGAGATTTAATTTTAACCCAGGTGTCGTCAACATACCTGAACCAATGACTTGGTGGTCTCCCTGAGCTCCATGTGAGAAGCTGGTTTCGGCTGTCATCAGCCAACTGCTTGATCCACTGTGAGAGGGTGCTATTTATAAGACTGAGCTGAATACAGCACCTCAGACTGAGGAAGTCTTTCGGACGAAAGACGAAACGTTTCTACAATATTTTTGCTTTGTTTTGTTTTGTTTTTTGAATGTCCAGAGGACCAGACTTAGCTTTTTTTTTGTTGATTTTTCTACCTGGATTATTGAGCATGCATCAGAGTAATGTTAAACAATGTTTTGAAAGTTGTGGTGTGACCTCTAGAAACTAATGGCTATTAATGTGGACATAATCATGGATGATTCTGAATTTGTTTTTTCACACGTATACAACCTCCTTTAAGTCTTCCCACAGCACTTTGTTTCTTGTTCAGCACTTTGACATTAAGGTGTTCTCACAAACATCAATATAACAAACTAGGAAGTTCCTGGAGAAACTTTGACGGGGACTGCCATGTAAAATGGTAAATGGTAAATGGGGTTTATTTATATAGCGCTTTCCAGCCCCCTGTGAGGAGCCCCAAAGCGCTTTACAATACCAGCCATCCACCCATTCATTCACACATTCATACACCGGTAGTGGTAGCCTGCCTTGCAAGGCGCCATCCAGACCTACCGGGAGCAACTTGGGGTTAAGTGTCTTGCCCAGGGACACAACGACACATGGTGGGTGGATGTGGGATTCGAACCTCCAACCTTCCGATCGGGGGTCAACTGCCATTACCACTACACCACGGCCGCCCCTTATGTGGTGGCCATTTTAAAATTTAGATGACAAAAAAGCCTATGTTTTAAGTTTTAACATATAATATTTTATAAGATGTGGTAGGAAGAGTTTGTTTGATGACTTACTGAGTTTTGTTCAGAGACCTCTGCCCTCTAGGTCATGTGACCTCACTGTGGCCATTAGAGGCTGTTTAAGAGTTCTGTGTTTTTTCAATGAGAAAAATAGCATCTTTGTTGGCAAATTACGACGCCATGGTAACTTGAAACGCCAATAAAAATAATAGCACATACCACAGTGCCGAGCCAGTCATTTTAATATAACACTTGTGGGTGTACACATTGTGGTTCAGGTCACATAAAATTTGATGGAAAAGAGTAAGAGCCTAGGTGGCTGCAATATAGTGCTCCTTTGTGAGTTTACCAACAATATCACTCTCCTTCCTTTCAAAGTCATCATTGTTGTTGGATGACTATTCACAGGGAGGGTAACTGCTCTTGAATTTCCTCCATTTGTTTTACCAGTCCCTTTTAGATGTGGTTTTGTAATCATCTAAAACCTCATGAGTATTACTCATTTTCTGTGGTTGCCTGGGAAAAAAGTATTTTGAAGCTCCTCACTAAATGATTCCATTCTGAACAATTTTTATACTGAACACTGTAAAGCTGAATGTCCTTTTCTAATAGCATACTTACCTGTCAGCCCTTAAATTGAAGCCACAAAGAGAAGTTGTTGAAACTGTTCACAGAAAAATTGGATACCCCTTTAAGGCCCTGTACACACGAAGCCGTTTATCAGTAAAACCGAACAGTTTATCATGCGGTTTGGCCTTTCATCCACACGTGAACTCCGGTTGATGTAACTATAAACGAATAATAGCAAAACTCCGACCAAAGTGGAGATTTGAGAACTCTCCGCGTTCGAGTCTGCGTGTGGACTTACGAACCGGAGGTTTCTGCTCCACCTCCTACAGCCGCTGTGGCACTGACAGTCACATAATGCTCTAAAAAAAAGTGCTAAAAAGTCAACATACCTGCTCTGACATGATTCCCAGTCGACATATTCCTGCGTTTTATTAATTTTGTACTCCAACACGGTATTTAATAGTAGTCCAACCTTGCGGTCTGTCCACACAAACTAAAGAAAATAAATAAATAAATAAATAACAGGAAGTCGCGACTGAGTTGAAGGGGTTGTGACAGCACTACACTGCCACCTATGGGTTCAGCATATTCATTACAATGCTCTCTGGTGAAATAAAACGGGACATGTAGACAAACATTTTAAATATTCAAACATGTATGGACAGAGATTTTTTTGCGCAAATATTCGTTTTTCAAACGCCAGGCTACGTGTGTACAGGGCCTAAGAAGTTGATTTAGCCGTTACTGGTATGTCAAATAAAACGTAAAGGTCACAACAAGTGATGCTTGTCATTTAAGGAAATGTTTTTCTGATCACAACAAAAAAGGTCCAAATGTGTCATCTGGACCAGTTTCTTTAAGTGAAACATTTCGTCCCCCATCCAGAGGACTTCCTCAGTCTATGGCCTGCCAACCAGATCTGTCCCATAGGTAGCCTTCACTGCTGTGTTTCAAGACAACCTCCTGTTGAAATCTCATGTAGGCTTTGACCACTGGCCACGGCCAAAGTGGTTCAGAAAAAGGTCTTGGTTTTCCTCAGGCTGTTTCTGTGAGTAGCAAGTTGGCCATCTGGCTAAAATCATTTGATTGTTGTACAAGATGATTGATTGTTTTGGATGGATGTGTTTTGCACGTGCTAAAAGCCTGCTTCTGAGATTACAACAGGAGTCTAAAAAAGCTAAGTCTGGTCCTCTGGACATTCAAAAAACAAAACAAAACAAAGCAAAAAAATAATAATGTAGAAACGTTTCGTCTTTCGTCCGAAAGACTTCCTCAGTCTGAGAAGCTGTATTCAGTCTTGTCACATCATACTGATGCTGATCTGTTTTCTTGTTGCTGTGTTCATCTGTGTTCATCTGTGACCATCTGCTCATACAAACTCATGTTCGTGCTGCTGTTTATTTCAACTATATTAGGCTTAGTGTATTACTAGTTGATGTTTTTCTTAGTTAGTTCTAGATGTTATTACTGTTTTTCTCTTTCATTTGTTGTTGGATGTAACTGGGACCCCGTGTACATAATCTCGTTTTCATCACATGTACCACATGCGGTGCAAATGACAATAAAGACTCTCTGACTCTGACTTATAAATAGCCCCCTCTCACAGTGTTATAAATAGCCCCCTCTCACAGTGTTACACAACCAGTTTGCTGATGACAGCCGAAACCAGCTGCTCACATGATCAAGGAGGACCATCAGCCTGACGATGGATCGTTAGCACCCTGATGGTTGTTTGCTATTCACAGAGGGCTGAGTGATACTAGCAATAACAGCATTGTAAGAGGAGGACAGTTGAACCCGGAGGCCTCCACTAGGGGTGGGGGTATCGATTCTAGTATCGATACTATCGATACCAAGGTGGTACTTGGTATCGAATCGATACTAGCGCTGTGGAATCGATGCTTTGTTGTCGCGCTTTTTTTGTTTTTGTTTATCACTTATCACTGTTTTTGTGATTTTGACAGTGTTATGTTTTTGTAACATTGCTGCTTTTTTGTTATTTTGCACTGGTGACTTTTATTTAAACAACTGTGTGTTGTAAAAGAGGTGATGGGCAAATATTTTGTTACTCACACTGTTCAATTTTGTGCGGCTCAACAGTGCCCCCAAGTATCGGAATCGGTATCGAAGTATGCGATTCTAGCACAGTATTTACTTGGTATCGGATCGATTCCAAAATTCTCAGTATCGCCCACCCCTAGCCTCCACCCCTGTTTAAAGGTGTGGTCTGCGATTTTTTGAACACTCTGGACAGAAATATTTTCAGCGCAGAAAAGTATTCTGCTCCCTCCCCTCAGAGCCATATATGGCTCTGAGGGGAGGGAACAGAATGCCACAGTCCGTGCTCTGCTGAACTTGGGATCTGCTCCGCCCCCTGCTGCTGTCTGCTCAGAGCAGCTGCGATATTCTGTGTTTATGTTAATAATACCTTCTAATAAAATAAAATAAAACTATGGAGCACTAGTCCTACAACACAAAATCCAGCAGAAATCATCAGAGGTTCAGGAAGCAACGTTGGACATGATTTAATTCGCTCGTGATTTCATCATGTCTGTCAGCGCTGGTCTGGAATGCTCCACCTCCTCCTGTCTCTGCGCTCCGAATTTCTGTGTTTATATGATAATACAGGTAGTCCCTGACTTACGAGCGCTCTGACCTACGAGCGTCCGGACTTACGAGCTGGCGAACGAGAAGTAAATTTGTAAAAAATACAGCACTTTTTTGTATTTTTAGATGAAAGTGTGTTAGCTAACCGTTTGGAAACACGTTTCAGACCATGTTTATGAACTAATATGAATGTTTTTGATGAAAAACGAGTGTTCGTAGTAGCGCTAGCATAAATGTTCCAACTTACGAGCGAAAATCCGGACTTACGAGAACACGTGCTTCGTGTTCCAACTTACGAATTTTCGTGTTACGAGCAACTCGCAGGAATGGAACTCGCTCGTAAGTCGGGGACTACCTGTACTGTATAACTGTTTAAAAAATATAATAAAACCATGAATCACTCATCCAACAACACAAAAACCAGAAGAAATCAGCAGAGGTTCAAGAAGCAACGTTGGACATGATTTAATTCGCTCGTGAGTCGTGACAAATCCATTTCCTCATTCCTGTCAGTGAAGGATGAAGCGATCACTTGACTTTTGGCAAAAAAAACTAAATAAAAGTCCAGCTCTGGGATGAAGAAGGGATATTTAATACATTTTGTGTCACATACAAAACAGTCCTGCATCGCTTTGCAATCCTTTGAATGAGAACGAGCCGCGGCGCTGCGGCTGGGACAGGTGGGGGCGTGGGTTGGGGCGTGACAAACAACTCTGTTTTGATTGGCTGGTCATTGTCCGGGTCACTCTTGTGTTTTCAGTGTTTTTATAAATGCTGATAGAGAAGCAAGGGGACTATAGTTTTTTTCAGAGATTACTTTGTCTAACATCAGTCTGTCAGTAGATCGTGACAGAGTGAAGAAATATGTTAAAAATATATTGTTAGAGGTTAGATTACATTACAATGTTACATACCCCACCTTTAATGATGGACGGTTTCTTTTCACAAAGATGGCCTTCTTTACTCCTCTCTCAAACCATCGTTCCTCTCTATCAAGGATGTGAACGTCTTCATCCCTGAAAGAGTGACCGCTGGCCTGGAGATGAGTGTAGACCGCAGAGTCCTGACCTGATGATGTTGATCTTCTGTGCTGGGCCATCCTTTTGGCCAGTGGCTGTTTAGTTTCCCTGATATAAGACTGATCACAGCCCTCCTGACACTGAACAGCATACACAATATTACTCTGTTTGTGCCGGGGGACTGGATCTTTGAACCAGTCTTTGCCGTAATGTATTTTGGGGTTTAAAAGCCACTGGGACGCTGTGTTTAGAAAATAAACGTCTCAATGTCTCTGACACTCCCACAACATATGGAATGACCACTGGTCTGGGTCTGGGTTCCTTCTTTTCACCTGATGGCTGGCTGGAGTCCTGTTTGGGTTTCTTCTCTGCTTTCAGGAAGGCCCAGTTAGGATATCCACATTTCTCTAGAGCCTGTTTTGTGTGTGATTTCTCCTTCTGTCTGGCTGCTGAGTTAGTGGGGACGCTGTCTGCTCTGTGGTACAGAGTCCTGATGACTCCTAACTTGTGCTCCAGAGGGTGATGGGAGTCAAACTGTAAATACTGGTCTGTGTGGGTGGGTTTGCGGTACACCTCAGTTTGCAAATTTCCTCTATCAGAAACTGAGACCTCACAGTCCAAGAAAGCCAACCTGCCATTTTTTACATCTTCTCGTGTGAACTTGATATATTTATCCACAGAGTTGATGTGATCAGTGAAATGTTGGACTTCCTGAGATTTAATTTTAACCCAGGTGTCGTCAACATACCTGAACCAATGACTTGGTGGTCTCCCTGAAAAGGACGTCAAGGCTCTCTTTTCTACCTCCTCCATGTACAGGTTGGCAACAATAGGAGAAACTGGAGACCCCATAGCACACCCATGTTTCTGCCTATAATATTGCTCCCCATATGTGAAGTAGGTTGACTGCAGGCACAGTTTCAAGAGTTGACACAGTTGCTCTGTGGAAAGCGTGGTCCTGCTGTTCAGAGTGGTGTCTGATTTTAACCTTAAACAGACCACCTCTACTGCCTCATCAACAGGAATGCACGTAAAGAGTGATGTGACATCAAAAGAGACCATTGTTTCATCAGTCTCCATGATGACATCCCTCACCTTATCCACAAAGTCCATGGTGTTCTGTATGTGGTGTTCTGAGCTGCCAACTAATGGTACGTCCACACCTAACAGCGTTTCAACTGCAGGAGCCTCCAGTTTACATTCAAAGTCAATGGGGGACGCGCCTCCATGCGCGTATTGGCGTCGGGCGTCACGTCACGTGCGTGTTGAGCGTGCTGGAAAGCGTTTTCCGTGCACGTGAACCCGCGTCATCCTCCAAAGCACGCCTTGAACATGTTGAAGATTTCTCCGTTCAAACGTTCAAACGCCGTTCAACTCTCCCTGATTGGTTGATCAGGGAGAGTCGGGGGAGAAGAGAGGGGGAGAGTCCCTATGTGACGCGGAAACGAGGGGGCGGGGGTATTGCACAACTATGTGACGTATTGTTTGTGGGACACAGAAAAAACCCGCAAAGTCATGAGAGAAACTCATTGTAGCTGTGTGTTCGCGACAAGTCCTTCACGACCAGTCAAGTCTGCTCTACAGAGACAGAAATAAAAAGCTCCTTGCCTGGCGGAGTGCAGTGAGGAACTCGGTATACCGGTAAGCTCCTCCTCCCCCCCGCCGCCACACCGCCGCAGCTTCGCGTTTCTGGTCTGGACACCACTGTGGGTCCAGTGCGTCCACTTGCGTGCGTGACGAGCTTTTTGGAAGTTGAAACGCTGTTTAGGTGTGGACGTACCATAACGGGATGAGTACAGATGCCAGATATTTGGAAACGTTGTAAGTGACAGAATTTAATCATGCTAACAATTGGTCTTAACGGTACACCTTGTTTGTGGATTTTGGGTAAACCATACAGACTTGGCGTGGCCTCCCCTGGGTACAGTCTGTGGTACAGAATATTGTCAATAGCCTTGTCCTGCTTCAAAATTTTCAGGCAATCTATCAACTTCTTCTTGTAACCACTTCCTGGATCTCTTTTCAGCGGTTCATAAGTGGTTAAGTCACTAAGGAGTGACATAACTTTCTCATGATAGTCTTTCTGGTTCAAAATCACTGTGCACCTTCCTTTGTCTGCTGGGAGAATTATGATGTTTTTGTCCTTGCTAAGAGTGGTGAGTGCATCTCTCTCTTCTCTACTGATGTTGGAAGGTGGTGGTTTGGCATTACTAAGACAGGCTGAAACTTTGACTCTGAGTTGTTCTACTTCAAATTCTTTAATTTTGTTGTTAACAGGAGGTTGGCTTGAAACACACAGCAGTGAAGGCTACCTATGGGACAGATCTGGGACAGATCTGGTTGGCAGGCCGTAGACTGAGGAATAGGGCTGAACGATTTTGGAAAATAATCTAATTGCGATTTTTTTTCTATAAATTGCGATTGCGATTTAAAATGCGATTTTTTTTTAATACCTTCTCAAGTATTTTTCAACAAACAGAAGCAATAAATCAATCTGTTTTATAATAAACAATGTCAGATTTATTTAAAGCAGAGATTAAAGCTGCTATCTGTGATTTCTGTATGACCAAAACACAGAAAATTTTTGAACAGGGAAAGCCTTCTGACCTGCCTGCTGACCTGCAACTCCGCCTCCTTAGCTCCTCCTCCTCCCAGCGCTGCAGGCTGGGACAGGCGGGGGATGAGCTGCGTGAAGCTGACACCCCACCCACATGAACAAAACTCTGTTTTTATTGGCTGGTTCAAAAAACTCTGTTTTTATTGGCTGGTTAACGGCTGGTATCTGTGGGTTTTTATAAATGCTTTTATTACCACCAGGAGACGCCAGAGGACTATAGTTTTTTCAGAGATTACTTGTCAAACATCTATCTATCATAAAATAGTGGCAGAGTGAAGAAATATGTTTAAAAAATAAATGGTAAATGGTAAATGGAGCTTATTTATATAGCACTTTCCAGCCCCCTGTGAGGAGCCCCAAATAACTTACATACTGATCCTTTAAATAAAGCAAGCAAATGTATGACTTTTCTTTTCACCATTTCTATTTTTTCTTGTTTCATAAACACAATAGTATACAAGTTAAGTGAACTTCCTAACTACTGTCTGAACTTCACATGACAGTTAATAAATAAATGTAAAAAAATTAGATATACATTTTTTTAACTTACTGCTTTCCAGCCAGTAACATCATAAAAAATAAAGTGCAAAAAACAAAGAGAATCTGCTTTAACCAACTCGTTCTGGGAATTCAAACTCAGTGAACACAAAATAAACTAGTATCTGTTCTTATTAAATGTTTTAGATGTAAAGTTAAAAATAAAAACCTCTTGGAACAATAATGTAAACATAGTCCGTCAGTAACAGCAGGATGCAGACCCTTGTAAACAGACTCCCAACACCTCAAAATCCTGCCAGGTTATTATAAGGGAGTGTGCATAACAGTCACCTGACAACCTGAAGTCACCTGACAGCACCTGAGAAATGGCTTTGAGCTGCTCTAACACTTCATTTCTTTGGATCCCCATCTTGTTGGACATTCAGTGATGAGGCTGTGTCCAGAAAGTTTGAGCTCCCTCTTCAGTCATTGCTGCTGCCTTCTTCCAACTGTGGGAGAGACACTCTGTCATGTCCTGTAATACAAAATAAAATAAATAAATACACACATTCACATCCTCACCTCTCACTCGTGCAAAAATTGAGGACCAGAAAAATCTTCTCACGTTGTTAGTTAAAAACAATGTACAGGTTTTAGCTTTTCCCAGTTTGTCAACGTTAAGTGAATGCAAAACGTGATGACTAAATAGCTTCACATTACTGAACATAATAATTAACATTTTATTTAAAACAGACAATAAAAAGGATAGTATAATAGTTGTGACATCACGACCAGGTTTGGTAATATCTGATTTGACCTTCATCCCGTGACGGATGAGAGAGGCCGCGCTGAAGAACATGTCATGTGTTTGAATAAGCAGCAGCTTTACATTCTCTACCCTTCTTCTGGATGACTGTGTATACATTATCACGTTGTATTGGTGAGAACTGGTGCAATGTTAATAAAAGCTCTTGTATCTTGTAATATGTACACGTAATGAGAAAGTGCATCACCTCATCTAAATAGCTATGCTAAAGCTATGATAACAACATTAAACACCGCTAGTTTAAAAAACTGGGCTGCCACCTTACCGTGGTGGAGGGGTTTGAGTGTCCCAATGATCCTAGGAGCTATGCTGTCAGGGGCTTCATGCCCCTAGTAGGGTCACCCAAGGCAGACAGGTCCTAGGTGAGGGACCAGACAAAGTGCAGCCCAAAAACCCCTATGATGAGTGAAATAAATGGACTAAGTTTTCCCTCGCCCGGACGCGGGTCACCGGGGCCCCACTCTGGAGCCAGGCCCGGAGGTGGGGCACGCTGGCGAGCGCCTGGTGGCCGGGCTTTTACCCATGGAGCCCGGCCGGGCACAGCCCGAAGAGGAGACGTGGGTCCCCCTTCCCATGGGCTCACCACCTGTGGGAGGGGCCAAAGGGGTCGGGTGCAATGTGAGATGGGTGGTGGCCGAGGGCGGGGACCCTGGCGGTCTGATCCTCGGCTACAGAAGCTGGCCATTGGGACATGGAATGTCACCTCTCTGGTGGGGAAGGAGCCTGAGCTAGTGTGTGAGGTTGAGAGTTTCCGACTAGAAATAGTCGGACTCACCTCAACGCATGGCTCTGGCTCTGGAACCAGTTTCCTTGAGAGGGGTTGGACACTCTTCCACTCTGGAGTTGCCCCTGGTGAGAGGCGCCGAGCAGGAGTGGGCATACTGGTTGCCCCCCATCTTGGTGCCTGTACGTTGGGGTTCACCCCGGTGAACGAGAGGGTAGCCTCCCTTCGCCTACGTGTGGGGGGACGGGCTCTGACTGTTGTTTGTGCCTATGCACCAAACGGCAGCTCAGACTACCCACCCTTTTTGGAGTCCTTGGAGGGGGTATTGGAGAGTGCGCCTCCTGGGGACTCCCTTGTTCTACTGGGGGACTTCAACGCTCACGTGGGCAATGACAGTGAGACCTGGAGGGGTGTGGTTGGGAGGAACGGCCCCCCTGATCTGAACCAGAGTGGTGTTCTGTTATTGGACTTCTGTGCTCGTCATGGATTGTCCATAACGAACACCATGTTTAAGCATAAGGGTGTCCATATGTGCTCTTGGCACCAGGACACCCTAGGTCGCAGTTCGATGATCGACTTTGTTGTCGTCTCATCTGATCTGCGGCCGCATGTCTTGGACACTCGGGTGAAGAGAGGGGCGGAGCTGTCAACTGACCACTACCTGGTGGTGAGTTGGCTCCGATGGTGGGGGAGGATGCCGGTCAGACCTGGCAGACCCAAACGTATTGTGAGGGTCTGCTGGGAACGTCTGGCAGAGTCTCCCGTAAGACGGAGCTTTAACTCCCACCTCCGGGAGAGCTTTGAACACGTTCCGAGGGAGGCGGGGGACATGGAGTCCGAGTGGGCCGTGTTCCGCGCCTCTATTGTCGAGGCAGCTTATCGGAGCTGTGGCCGCAAGGTTGTTGGTGCCTGTCGTGGTGGCAACCCTCGAACCCGGTGGTGGACACCGGCAGTGAGGGATGCTGTCAGGCTGAAGAAGGAGTCCTATTGGGCCTTTTTGGCTTGTGGGACCCCGGAAGCAGCTGATAGGTACCGGCAGTCCAAGCGGCATGCGGCTCGGGTGGTTGCTGAGGCAAAAACTCGGGCGTGGGAGGAGTTCGGAGAGGCCATGGAGAATGACTTCCGTACGGCTTCGAGGCGATTCTGGTCCACCATCCGGCGTCTCAGGGGGGGAAAGAGGTACGCGACCAACACCATTTATGGTGGGGGTGGCGTGCTGCTGACCTCAACTCGGGATGTTGTGAGTCGGTGGGCGGAATACTTCGAAGACCTCCTCAATCCTACTGGCACGTCTTCCACTGAGGAAGCGGAGCCTGGGGACTTTGGGTCGGGTTCTCCGATCTCTGGTGCTGAGGTCGCCGAGGTGGTTAAAAAGCTCAGCGGTGGCAAGGCTCCGGGGGTGGATGAGATTCGCCCGGAGTTCCTTAGGGCTCTGGATGTTGTAGGGTTGTGTTGGCTTACGCGACTCACCAATATCGCGTGGACATCGGGGGTAGTTCCCTTGGATTGGCAGACTGGGGTGGTGGTTCCCCTATGTTTTATGAAATATTATTTTACAAATATTTTATGAATTTTTATTCATAAATGTTTTATGAAATATTATTTATGCAGGATCGAGAGAGATCGGCAATTATCCTCAAAAGAATATCACAGCTCAAGAGACTTTACACTGGAAACTATTTTATGTTTAAAAACAAATGTTCTTTATTTTAACCATTAAATAGAAAACAAACCAGAAAACAAACAAGTAACATACATACATACATACATACAAGTATTAATGCATAAACAGATACTCTTACCGTTTGACATCAAAGTGAGAGAGCCGTTCGTCAATCACAGGCAGAGCGAGCATTAAAACAATCCGGGCGATTGCACATCCCCGTCCGACTCTAACTAACTCTGGGAGCTCAGCTCGTTTCTTTTTATTCCTTTAGACAAGAATCACTTGCGAAACAGAGTTGGCCGGGTTCTTTCCACAAGTAATACTTTATCCAAAGCAACAAAGTTCCAGAGATGCCTATGTGATGAACTCAGGAGATGAAACTGACTGTTCCTATGATGGAATCAGCCCAGTTTCAACTTCTCATAACAAAATTCCAAAGATACCTATAGTGATGAATAACAAAATTCCAAAGATGCCTATAGCGAGGAATAACAAAATTCCAAAGATGACATAGTGATGAAATTAGGAGTTGAAACTGACTGTTTCTGTATCAGCCCAGTTTCAACTTCTCATCTCACAACCAGTGACAAGACTGGAAAATTACACACAAAGTCTGAATGTTTCAGACTTTCTTAGACTGATCAGAGAACAAACTTATTTATTCATTATTCATTCCACCTTCTGGTCTCTGATCAGTTCAACAACCCAAAAAACAAACAAACAAACAAACAAAAAGCAATAATCTTAAATCAAACGAGCGTCAGAAATGTTCCACAATCTTCTTCACCCATGGTTATGAGTGGTTACCATTCTCTGGAATGTCATGTCCGTTGAAACACTTCCAGCATGCGTAGAAAGTACAATGACTGCTCACACTTGCCATTACGCATGACTGATTCGTAGGACGTCCAAAGTTATCTTGTTTCATGACACAGTTCTTCTGTTTTCATAGTAGTCGGCAAGGCCCCCTTTTTTCTCCTCTAGGACACATTCCAGTGTTGCGGAGGAGAGGTCGCCTAGCAACACCCTGGTACCGATGACAAAGAACGTGATAATCCATGAGATACCACCTTCATGGCACTCTCTGGGTTTGGCCATGCCGTCCTCTGCAGCACCATGGCACCGACGACAAACAACGTGATAACCCATGAGATTCCACCCTCATGGCACTTTCCTGGTTTGGCCATGCCGTCCTCTGCAGCACCATGGCACTGACGACAAACAACGTGATAACCCATGAGATTCCACCCTCATGGCACTTTCCAGGTTTGGCCATGCCGTCCTCTGCGCGCTTCTGATCCTCCCACCAGCAGATGCCAAGAAAACACCAGGCTGTGAAGGAACACAATGCTTGTTGACAGATAGAATGACAAGGATTAGTTTTTTCATAGATAAAAGGTTTCATTTTTACTTTCCCCACCAAAACTGATCTGACCTGTAGGGGTCTCTCTACCCCAAACTCAAAATTTCCCTGTTTTAAATGGAGCGTCATACCTGCTATGCAGGTCTGACAGATCAGGGTACAGCTGTGACGTTCTGTTTTTCACCTTTCTTTTTTCCTTTTTCTGTTTCACGACGCGCACTCTTACTGCTTCATTGTTCTCTGAAGACTCAGAGTCAGAGGACTTTCTGGTTTTCTCCCTTCTTTTTCCCTTTTCCTGTCTCACAACTCGCACCCTCACTGCTTCATTGTCCTCTGAAAACTCAGAATCAGAGGAGACCTTTGCCACTCTGGTGGTCTTATTTTTGTTCCTGACCATCTGTTCAGGTTCAAACGGGGGTGCAGAAGGAACAACAGGAGTTTGAAACACATCCCTCAATGCCTGGGTCAAATGTTCAACTTTAAATCTGGCACACCGGACTTTTAATGCCTCTTCCTGGCATCGTTCTCTCAACTGTTCTGTTGGTAATCCGTCAATCTCAGATAATGGGACCCCGGACTGTATCAAGGCTTTCCATAAAGCAGAACGAGTTGGTCCCTGTGCATTACTTCGAGCATCCCTTTCTGGCCCATGACCCACATGTTGAAAACTATTTTCCTGGTTTTCTACTCTTTCTGTACTCCAATCTCCCAATGTTCCTAACTCCATGATTCGACTACGAATCTCAGACATAGAAACCTCTGTTGCACCAAGCATTACTGTCAAGATTGCGGCGCGATAGTGTACAGGGGCTGTCCTTATCAGCTGATCCCTCACAGCCTTTGGAATAGGTAACAGCTGGTACTGATCCACAGCAGCAACAGTTAAAGCATCCCTTACACACAATCGAACCAATCTCTGTACACACTCCCGAAGCGTGACCCACTGTCCTGTTATCTCTGGCCAGTCAGTGAAAGCTGGATAAACCTGGTGAACAGCCTCAGCATAAACATCAAATAGAGATCTAGAATAATTCCCTAAATCTCTCACTTCTCTGCGGAAATCAGCATTCACTGTGGTTTCTGTGGACAACCCAGCAAATGACAGCCCATCCCGAGCATCTATGTCAATCTGAGCTGCTCCTTCTTCAGCTAATCTTGATAACCACACATCTGTATGTTCTCCTGGCTGCTGACGGAGCCTCTTGGACAAGTAAGCTACCTCCTCCTGAGTGTAATCTTCAGTTATCATTCTAAGCTCAGGCTGCGGTTGATCCTGTGGAACAGCATCCATAACTTGTACACCATTCTCATAAACAAAGTGACCATCTGCGTCTACTCTTGCTTGTAAAACATCTGGTCTCACTATCTGTTCCTGCCTCCTTCGTTGCACCGGCTTTACACTTTTGCTGCGGGATAAGGGGCGTAATGAGGTAGTGGACTCTTCCTCTTCTTCATCACTTAAATTATCTCCCCACAAATTTCCGTTCCAGTTAGAGGGATTCCAACCCGTACCTAACCCAGCTACAAAAGCCCGTACTCTTTTGGGTGATACAGACCGTTTCGTCTTCCTCTTTTTTTCTCTTTTTAACATGGACACCTGAGCCACTGCTTCCTCAGCAATCCGGGCCATATTTTCTAGCTGTGTAGTTAACAACTGCACATGCTGACGCTGTAATGAAGAGGTCAACTCGGCTTCTTCAAGTGCCTTTTTCTGTTTCAAACTTACTTCATTCTGCCTCTTCCAGGCAGTGGCACAAACCCACAAACGCCGTTGCAGTCCGTCTATTGGCGTTTTTATTTTCACGTCTACTGCTCGTAGAACTTCTAGCAAAGTCTCAGGGTCTCCATCTCGTAGAGACCCCTCCCAAGACTCGCAACGTCCTGCTCCATCTCTCAGGCACAATGCTATGGACTGATAACAGGGTATTTCCCATCCTGGTAGTATTTCAGTCCTGTCCTGTCTCTCATCTCCCTTTGCTGATTTTCTCTTGAACATTCTTTTGAGCATTATGTAGTCTCTCTTTTCAATCCTTCCAGCGACGCCAAAATGTTTTATGAAATATTATTTTACAAATATTTTATGAATTTTTATTCATAAATGTTTTATGAAATATTATTTATGCAGGATCGAGAGAGATCGGCAATTATCCTCAAAAGAATATCACAGCTCAAGAGACTTTACACTGGAAACTATTTTATGTTTAAAAACAAATGTTCTTTATTTTAACCATTAAATAGAAAACAAACCAGAAAACAAACAAGTAACTACATACATACATACA
>JBBPBX010072312.1:0-10157 GCA_038048925.1 Garcialebias charrua
ATAATAAATAATAATAATAATAATAATAATAATAATAATAATAATAATAATAATAATAATAATAATAAACTTTATTTGTATAGCACCTTCCTACAATGCCTTGCATTGACCAAGGTGCTTAACAGGATAAAAAGATGAATAAACTGGAACAATAAATCAATGAAAATAGAATAAGAAACAACAGCAATAAAAGAAGGCAATGGAAATAAAAAATGCTACATACTAAAATAACACAAGTAATAAAAGTTACACACTGAAAGCTTTTTTGAACAAGTGGAAATAAAAAGGCAATGGAAATAAAAAATGCTACATATTAAAATACCAAAAGTAATAAAAGTTACACACTGAAAGCTTTTTTGAACAAGTGGGTCTTCAGTCTGGTTTTGAACAGAGTCAGATCAGAGGTGGCACGCAGCTCAAGGGGGAGACTGTTCCAGGCTTTTGGGCCGGCAACAGAAAATGACCGGTCTCCCCATTGTTTGTACCTTGAGCGAGGCACCTCCAGCAGGTGTTGACTGGCAGAGCGTAAATCTCTGCCGGGCTGATGGGCTTTCAAAAGTTCTGAGATGTAGAGAGGTGCAAGTCCATTCAGAGCTTTGAAAACAAACAGGAGCAGCTTGAACTGTATCCTGAACTGAACCGGGAGCCAGTGTAGAGAGGACAGGACAGGAGTGATGTGTTCATATTTTCGTGTGTTGGTCAAAAAGCGCGCGGCAGAGTTCTGTACAAGCTGTAAACGGGAGATGGAGGATTGATTAATACCAACATACAAAGCATTACAATAGTCAAGTCTGGAGGTCACAAAGGCATGGATGGCCTTCTCCAGATCACCACGGCTGAGAAATGACTTGACTTTGGAGAGCAGACGGAGCTGGAAAAAGCTGGTCTTGACAACAGAACTGATCTGTTTATCAAACTTTAAGTTGGAGTCAAGCTGCACTCCAAGATTTCTGACCACCGGGTTGAAGTGGGGGAGGGGAAAACCAACACTGGGACTGGGAAGGATGTTGCTGGTGTCACCAGGTGCACCAAATAAAATGCATTCAGTTTTATCTGTGTTTAGGTGGAGGAAGTTTTGAGAGAGCCAGTGCTTAATGTCATTTAAGCAGTTGACAAGAGTGTTTGAACTGAGTGAGGGGTTGGGAGTGACTGGCAGATAGATTTGTAAATCGTCTGCATACATGTGAAAAGACAGGTTATGACGTGCAATGATTGATCCTAATGGCAGCATGTAAAGAGAGAAGAGGACTGGCCCTAGAATAGATCCCTGTGGTACGCCAGAGGTCAGAGGGGTTGATGAAGAGGAGGACAGATCGCCTATCATGACAGAAAAAGTTCTCCCAGACAGGTAAGATTTGAACCACTCAAGCACAGCTCCCTGGAGGCCAACCTGCTGAGACAAGCGGTTGATTAGTACCTGATGGTCGACGGTGTCAAAAGCTGCTGAGAGGTCTAACATCACCAGCAGAGCAGGGTTTTTTGCATCCAGGGACAGAAGAATGTCATTCTGTACTTTGAGCAGTGCAGATTCAGTGCTGTGACGAGCTCGAAAACCTGACTGAAATTTTTCAAACAGGTTGTTGAGCTCTAGAAAAGATTGAAGTTGAATAAAAACAATCTTTTCTAGGACCTTTGATAGAAATGACAGATGGGAAACTGGTCTGAAATTAGAGAGAGCTGTAGGATCTAGGCCTGGTTTTTTGAGAAGAGGCCTGACCACAGCGTGTTTGAAAGCAGATGGCACAAAACCTGAAGATAGACAGCTGTTAATAAATGACAAAACACAAGGACCAATTACATCAAAGGATTGTTTGAACATTTTAGAGGGAATGATGTCCAGAGAACAGTTAGTTGGTTTCATCTGCTGAACCACCTTGGTGAGGTGAGGCAGTGAGACCAGGTCAAATTGGTCAAAAACAGCGGTGGTTATTGCAGACGCACATGATTGGACAATGTTTGATGGGCTGACAATGTTCTGCCTGATAGAGTCTATTTTGTTGACAAAATAGCTCTGAAAGTCATCGCAGGTAGACTGTGTGGCAGTTTTCAGAACATTGACAGATGGATTGATAACAGACTGGAGTGTGCTGAAAAGCGTCCTCGGCCGGTTGGAGCTGGTGGAGATTAAATTGGAGAGGTACTGTGACTTGGCCTGTTTCACAGCATTATGATACTCACAGAGACAGTCTCTCAGTATTCCCTGAGACACATGAAGCCGGTCGCGCTTCCATATTCGCTCTGCTTTTCTGCAACGTTGTCGAAGAGCTCGCGTCGTTTCGTTGAGCCATGGGGGTGGTTTGTTCTTTGAAGATGCCTGTTTGAGAGGAGCGATGGAGTCCAAGATCGTCGTGCAGGTGTGATGGAAGGAGCTGATGAAGTCCTCAGGATGTAGAGATGGGTCCAGGCTGACAGCAGAGCAAAATTCAGTGCTCTTAAAGGCATCAGTGAACTGACTTGGAGTTAATGGGGTGATGGAGCGGCAGAAACGTGCTGGGAGAATAGCCTTCGGTGCAGGAGAGGTGAAAAATTCAAATAATATGGGAAAATGGTCTGAAATACAGGTGTCCAGGATCTCCACAGTAGGTATTTGAAGGCCGTGGGAGATAATTAAATCCAGTGTATGACCCTGGCTGTGTGTGGCCCCCGAGACCGACTGCGACAGGTTAAAAGAGTCCAGGAGGTCCTGAAACTCACATCCAAGCTGATTACTTGGGCAGCAGGTGTGCATGTTGAAGTCCCCACAGAAAAGCCAAGAGTCAAACTTTGGCAGTAGGTCAGCCAGTAGTTCAGAAAACTCACTGAGAAAGTTTTTATTGTATTGAGGGGGCCTATAAAAGAGGCCACACAGAAGAGGTTTAGCAGATTCCAGCACAAAAAGCATGCTTTCAAAACTGGTGTAGTTTTTCTGAGGCAACAAACGGCATTTGAACGCCTCATTGAAGACTGCAGCCAGCCCTCCCCCTCTTCCTGCCCCACGCGGTGCGCTCAGGTGGGCGTAGCCATTTGGGAGAAGCTCAGAGAAGCAGCTGTTGTCTCCAGCTTTTTGCCAAGTTTCAGTAATCAAAAACAGATCCAGACGATGAGTTGAGATCAAATCACTTAATATAAAAGTTTTATTTGTGATCGATCTGGCGTTAAACAGTGCTGCACGGGTTGGAACGCAGCCAGTTACGTCACTCTCAGCTCGAGCGAGCGGGCGGAGGTTCTGTTTAACGCAGCCTCGCTTCTTTGGCCTTACGGGAGGACAAAATGGATACTGATCGCTGGCGTCATGATTGATAGCAACAAGGCATCTGTGGCGGCGAGCGAAGGAACGACGGACATCAAAGACGCTGAATTCAGGAGGTAAGTCAGCCGTCACCGTGTTGTGAGACGAGAGATACTTTTTAAATCTCACCAGCACGCCTGCCCTCGTTCCGCGTCTTCTGCGCCGCTTGTTGCGTGGCAGCGTGGTCGCGTTGCGTTGTAGGTACGCTGGTACAGACGCCAAGAAAGGTGGAGGTGGAGGAGGCTTGAAATGTCCATAATTGCCAGTAGCCGGTGTGTTGATCAGCGAGTCTTGGAGACTTAGAAGAGTTGAGCGATCATAGACCAGGAGCGAGGATGCATCGTCGATGAAAAAAAGGCAGAACACGAACAGCAGTAAAAAGTTCAGGAGAGGAGTTAGATAGCAAGCCATGACAACCGGCGCCATCTTGAATATATATATACTGTATATATATTTTTTACATTAGGGGCTGAACGAGTACAGAATTTTTTAAACTCGACATTAACATAATAAAGCTCGAGTAGAACTCGAGTAGTTGATGATGTCATAGGATCTTAAGATGCAAAAATAAATAAATAAAACCGCAAATAAAAAAACGTTATTTAATATTTACAAAAAAAAAGACCAACAAAACATTGGGAGTGCACATTATGCTGGACTCTCATTTATCATACTGCAGATAAATCACAGGAAAACCAAAACTATTAATTATTAATATGAAGTTGCAAAAGTGAAACAAACATGTGGCACGTCAAAAACAAAACTAAAAACAGTGGGGCGGTCGACCACCCTGCACCGCCTGCTGTGGTGCGCATTAGGTTTAGTTATAGAGATAATTGACCTTTCGCAGAAGCCCCGCCCCCTTAGTTACTGTTGCTACGCCCGTCAAGCTTTCTGTAGCCGGTGAGTGTTAGCGCGTCATGACGGGGATAGCTTGTATACCAGTGCGTGTTAGTGACTCATTTTGGAGCAATACCAGCGCAATATAATTATGTATAATTACACTCTATATAATATGTATAATTACACTCTGAAAGCAGGAGAAATATACATTGAGTGGTTTTAGGAGATATGAATGACTTTAGATGGAAGAAAAAACGATGCTAATTTTATGCTAGCGCGACCTTGTTGCATGTCTTCAAAAAGTAATAAAAAATCGAATTTAATCTCAAATGTGCTATACAGGCAATCGTTTAGTAGAAAAGTCATGTCTAATTACTCTCTGAAAGCAGGAGAAATGTACATTGAGTGGTTTTAGGAGATATGAATGACTTTAGATGGAAGAGAAAACGATGCTAATTTTATGCTAGCGCGACCTTGTTGCATGTCTTCAAAAAGTAATAAAAAATCGAATTTAATCTCAAATGTGCTATACAGGCAATCGTTTAGTAGAAAAGTCATGTCTAATTACTCTCTGAAAGCAGGAGAAATATACATTGAGTGGTTTTAGGAGATATGAATGACTTTAGATGGAAGAGAAAACGATGCTAATTTTATGCTAGCGCGACCTTGTTGCATGTCTTCAAAAAGTAATAAAAAATCGAATTTAATCTCAAATGTGCTATACAGGCAATCGTTTAGTAGAAAAGTCATGTCTAATTACTCTCTGAAAGCAGGAGAAATGTACATTGAGTGGTTTTAGGAGATATGAATGACTTTAGATGGAAGAGAAAACGATGCTAATTTTATGCTAGCGCGACCTTGTTGCATGTCTTCAAAAAGTAATAAAAAATCGAATTTAATCTCAAATGTGCTATACAGGCAATCGTTTAGTAGAAAAGTCATGTCTAATTACTCTCTGAAAGCAGGAGAAATATACATTGAGTGGTTTTAGGAGATATGAATGACTTTAGATGGAAGAGAAAACGATGCTAATTTTATGCTAGCGCGACCTTGTTGCATGTCTTCAAAAAGTAATAAAAAATCGAATTTAATCTCAAATGTGCTATACAGGCAATCGTTTAGTAGAAAAGTCATGTCTAATTACTCTCTGAAAGCAGGAGAAATGTACATTGAGTGGTTTTAGGAGATATGAATGACTTTAGATGGAAGAGAAAACGATGCTAATTTTATGCTAGCGCGACCTTGTTGCATGTCTTCAAAAAGTAATAAAAAATCGAATTTAATCTCAAATGTGCTATACAGGCAATCGTTTAGTAGAAAAGCTAGTATTACTTCTAGAGCAGGACAGTCACAATGAATGTTTGTCTTACCTTTGAGCATACATACGAATGCTTGTTTATCTTCGAGACATTAAGCTGGGAGTGAGGCCTTCCACACTGTTTTATCCATTGTTGACACCGTTCCAGTTGTGTTTTCGGCTTTGGGAAGGGAAAAAACAAGACTCCACCAGACAAACTCTTGGGATACCTGCTGTCTGATTTACACAATCCATAGGCGCATCGCTTCACCATCTTGTAGAATGTCGGACCTAGCTTACATAGCCGGAGATGCTAGTGACGTGTGATTGGACAATGGCCGGTTGGGGGCGGGGTTTTGCGAAAGGTCAATTATGTTGATAGTTTTTTTTTAATAGGTTTAGAGATTCATATTTTTTGCTTTTTGTTTGTGAAACAAGGTCAGTGCAAGCTGGTTCTGGTTCGGTCGATTCGAGATTCAAGATTCAAGTTCCTTTATTATCCCCGAGGGGCAATTAGATTTGCAGTCAATAGGTGTGCACAGTTTCATACATACATATGCACTTAAACACACATACACATATAGTATAAAAACAAGACAATAAGACATTAAAATAGCTGTGTTAAAATTAGTGTGCATTAAGAAACGTGATTGCTACTGGGATAAATTAGTTTTTAAATCTGTTTGTTCTACATTTGGGTTGTAGAAACCTGCGTCCAGATGGAAGCAACCTGAACTCGTCATGGAGTGGGTGATCAGGGTTTGCCAGAATCTGCCTGGCCTTGTTCACTGACCTCACCTTGTGTTGGTCTGCGAGGTTCCTTAGGTCTATGCCAGTAGTTTTGCTGCACATCCTGACAATCCCGATTGGACCCGGTGTTGCATTCTGTGACCTGCAACAGTGCATGCAACACCGCCCCCTGTGGTCACAATATACGGTGGTCAAAGAATTTGGTGTAACATCAATTCGCAATGCGCTCCAAACAGGAAGTTGATTCATTTTCTGTTATGTAACTGCGACGTGATGACTTCACTACGAACACTCGATGTGAAATAAAAAAAACTCGATAGATGTCCTAGGAATCGATGTGTCGATTACTCGAGTAGTCTGTTTAAAGCCCTAATATACATNTATATATATATATATATATATATATATATATATATATATGTATATATATATATATTAGCCTGGCCCTCGCCTTCCTGCACAGCTCCGCTCAATTCTCATTTCCCTTCACTGCACAGTCTGGGACTGCACCCACCCACAAGGATTTCTCCGGTAGATTTTTGTTCGGACCAATCAGAGAGCAGAAGGCGGAGTTTTGAACGACGTCGACTGACGTCGTCATTCAAAATGGCTGCCGCCACGAAGGAATTTTCAATAAAACAAGGTAAAAAACTATTATTTCTCTGCTGAGAAAAAATATATTTCATAGCTGACGTTATATCAGAAGTGTTCCTGAGCAATCAGAGAGCAGAAGGCGGAGTTTTGAACGATGTCGACTGACGTCGTCATTCAAAATGGCTGCCGCCACGAACGAATTTTCATCAAAACAAGGTAAAAAACTATTATTTCTCTGCTGAGAAAAAATATATTTCACCGCTGACGTTATATCAGAAGTGTTCCTGAGCTTAACAGTTCCTAAATCAATTCACGAAATGGTCAAATCTGCTGGATATTAAATAGTTTCGGTTTGATATTTTCCAAACAGCCTCGGGTGCGCTACGAAAATAAATGATAAAAAATCGAATTTTATCTCAAATGTTTCATCTAGGCCAACAGTCAGTAAATTAAAGACATATAATTACACACTGGTGGCAGAAAAAATATCCACCGAGTGGTTTCTGAGCAATTTATCTGAATAGCCTGGACCTCACCAGACTAAACTAACAAAACTCTGCCTCCTGTTCTCTGATTGGTCCATTCAAAAATCTCCAGGAGAAATCGTTGTCTATGGCAGAGATGCCAGACCCTAGTCCAAAGCGAAGTGAAGGACAAGGGTCTGGTTTAAACCAGGCTATATGTATATGTGTGTGTGTGTGTGTGAAATTATGTACACAGGGTCTCAGTTACATCCAAAAATAAAATGGAAAAGAAAAACCTAAAAAAGCTAAGTCTGGTCCTCTGGACATTCAAAAAACAAAAAACAAAAAACAAACAAAAAGGATGGCCCAGCACAGAAGATCAACATCATCAGGTCAGGACTCTGCAGTCTACACTCATCTCCAGGCCAGCGGTCACTCTTTCAGGGATGAAGATGTTCACATCCTTGATAGAGAGGAACGATGGTTTGAGAGAGGAGTAAAGGAGGCCATCTTTGTGAAAAGAAACCGCCCATCATTAAACAGGGGTGGAGGCCTCCGAGTTCAACTGTCCCCCTCCTACAATGCTGTGATTGCTGGTATCACTCAGCCCTCTGTGAATAGCAAACAACCATCAGGGTGCTAACGATCCATTGTTAGGCTGATGGTCCTCCTTGATCATGTGAGCAGCTGGTTTCAGGCTGTCATCAGCCAACTGGTTGTGTAACACTGTGAGAGGGTGCTATTTATAAGACTGAGCTGAACCCAGCACCTCAGACTGAGGAAGTCTTTCGGACGAAAGACGAAACGTTTCTACAATTTTTTGCTTTGTTTTGTTTTTTTTGTTTTTTGAATGTCCAGAGGACCAGACTTAGCTTTTTTAGATTTTTCTACCTGGATTATTGAGCATGCATCAGGGTAAAAGAAAAACAGTAATAATATCTAAGATATGAACTAAGAAAAACATAAACTAAATATACACTAAGCACTAGTAGCATAAAAACATTATGCCGAACAGTAGCACAAACACATATATATACAAAGTATATATTAGGGGTGTAACAGTACATGTGGGTGTACCGAACCGTTTCGGCACGTTCGGTTCGGTCGACCTGTGTACCGTTTCGGTTATTTTTTCAAACATAAAAGGTTATTAATGGGAGAATATGCGCCGCGGAACTAAAAATAGTTGTGTTTCAGCACGGCACTATTGTCTTGCAGCACGCGTAGCATTTAGCAACCTAGCATCTCGTTGCGGTCTCCTGTTTGGGAACGTTATGGCTTTCTTGTTAAAAGACGAGCGCAAATCCAAAGCTGTGTGTGGAAGTTGTTTCACGGAGATTGGATCTGCAGCAGGCAACACATCTGACTTGTTAACGGATTTGAAACGACATCATCTGAATGTGAACGTCTTCTACGAGCAAGAAAAGCAGCTTGTTGCAAAGACCGCTAACAGCTGCATTTAAACAACCTTCATCAGGTAATTCAGATCGGTCCAAAGCAAAAACACAAACTGTAGGAGTTTTTAAAGCTCTGATCTACGTCTGAATGTTGTTGATGCGCCAGCTTTAAAGTTCTTGAGCCCCGCTACGACATCCATCATGTCAACACTTGTCAAAAAGTCCATCACTTTATGAAAAAGTTAAAACTGATATTGTCAACAAGCCCTGGACCAGATTAAAGCCATGCTCTGATGATGATGATGACCGAGAGATTCATTCACCTCAACCGTTCAAGAAGAGGTATTGTTCTTTTATTGTTATTATTATTATTATTATTCAATGGGGAGACCGGTCCTTTTCTGTTGCCAGCCCAAAAGCCTGGAACAGCCTCCCCCTTGAGCTGCGTGCCACCTCTGATCTGACTCTGTTCAAAACCAGACTGAAGACCTACTTGTTCAAAAAAGCTTTCAGTGTGTGACTTTTATTACTTTGGTATTTTAGTATGTAGTATTTTTATTTCCATTGCCTCCTTTTTATTGCTGTTGCTTTTATTCTATTTTCACTGATTTATTGTACCGGTTTTTATATTTTCTGTCTTGTTAAGCACCTTGGTCAATGCAAGGCATTGTAGGAAGGTGCTATACAAATAAAGTTTATTATTATTATTATTATTATTATTATTATTATTATCTAATTAACCTTTTTAATTTAAAATTATAATCTTATTAACTCATTTTTTTTAACCTCTTTGTGTTTTATTTCCAGTCTGGGACAGAGATAGCAGCTGACTTCTTCCTTTTCAGGGAAATCCACCAGATCACCTGCAGCTAACAAGTCTGTGATGACTGAACTCTGAACTTTTCCAGGGACCAGTCCCACCTGGGGGAGCAGGTCCAAGAAGAGGTTGTGAATAATGAGGACAAATACAGCCACACTGCTGCTACTGTTGTTATTGAGATGATTTTCTCCACCTCTGGAGATATTCACTGCAACTAGATATGTGCTTTTGGCAGAAAATGTGGACAAGTTGGTCTTTTTGGCCAAAAACTTAAAACTTGATTACTGTTAGATTGTAAACAGTCTGTTGTTGCTTATTGTTCTGGTTCTGGCTTTTATTGTATTTATTAAGATTTTTATTATTGTTAGTATAGTTTATTTATTGTAAAGCGTGCCGTTTATTTAAAATATCATCCAAATGGGTTGCTTTTATTTATTTTTATACAAACGTATTGTTTACTTGGCATTTTTTCAAAATAAATATTTTGTAAGTCTTTATTTTGTCTTTTTTTTTGTAGCGAAAATTAACCGATCCGAGCCCACTTTGAAACTGAACCGAACCGAAATGTGATTTTAGCGTACCGTTACCATACCATACCATACCATTTTATTTATAAAGCACTTTAAACAGGAACAAGTCCACACCAAAGTGCTGGACAAACAAACACGCAACAGGCAACACAGACAATGAAGTACAACACGAAAAACATAAAAACATTGCAGAT
>JBBPBX010072314.1:3300-13988 GCA_038048925.1 Garcialebias charrua
TAGACCCCTGTCTGGTCCCTGGTTGGACCCTGTAGACCCTTGTCTGGACCCTGTAGACCCCTGGTTGGACACTGTAGACCCCTGGTTGGCCCCTGTAGACCCCTGGTTGGACCCTGTAGACCCCTGGTTGGCCCCTGTAGACCCCTGGTTGGCCCCTCCCCGCCGGCCCCAGGTCTTACCTAGGTGCAGGGTGAGGTTGATGGTCTTGGGGTGCTGGACCCCTGTGTGGCCCCTGAGGGCCCCTCCCCGTGCGGCGGCAGGTCTTACCTAGGTGCAGGGTGAGGTTGATGGTGTTGGGGTGCTGGACCCCTGTGTGGCCCCTGAGCCCCCCCCTCCGGCCCCAGGTCTTACCTAGGTGCAGGGTGAGGTTGATGGTGTTGGGGTGCTGCACCCCCGCCAGCATGCTCTGGCTCTGCCACCAGGTGGTGTCCTGCTGGGTGTTGTAGTCCGTCAGGTACTGGGGGTTGTGGTGGTTCCGGGGGTCTCGCGCGTCACAGATGTGGCACGACTTGGTGACCCCCGTGGCCCCGGTCTGGACGCAGTACTCCTCGGGGGGGGTCCCACACGTGTTCGTGGACTCCACGGACGTGTTGAAGGCCGCGTTCACGAACTCTGGCATGCAGCGCTGCGCGCGCCCGTGCTCGTCCACGCACTCGCCCATGGCGCCGCGGACGCACATCAGAACCAGAACCGCGGACTGGACCGCCAGAAGCCGGACCGGACTCATGGTTTCAGGCTCAGTCCTCCTTGTGGGTCAGAACCAGAACCGAGTCTCCCAGAACTGCTCCAAAGTTCGTGCGCACAGTCACGCGTCCAGTTCTGGACCGAGCGGACCGGGTCGGTGCTGGATCAGGCCTGGTTCTGCTGCTGCGGCTCGGTTTGGGTTCGGGCTCGGTTCTGAAGGTCCTCCTTGAACTCCTGCAGGAAGAGACTGGAGACCAGACCCCCAGACTACACCCAGTCCTGAGTGCTCTACTGCGCAGCCGCAAGGAGGTCCTGGAGGTCCACTTCCTCCGACGAGTGGAACCGCAGGAGGCAGAACCCGCAGAGTTCTGGACACAATCAATCAATCAGGAAGTTCTGGTTCTGAAGAAACTTTCTGAAAATCTGCGCAACTGGTGGTCCGGTCCAAATCTGAAGCGAACTTCAGGAACTTTGACTTTCCTGAAGTTCGCTTCCGGTTCCACAGCTCGTAAAGGGCTGGTCCGACTAATTTTAAGAGCCCATTTGAAATAAATTTAAACTCTTTAAATCTGGACCGGATGAAACTAAACGCAGAACTTTTAACACACTTTGTGTCTCATGAAACAGTTGAGCTAATTAAAATGAATGAATAAACATCAAATCAAATCAAAGCTATATGTGAAAGTTAAAAAATGACTTCAAGTTATTTTATTGCAGTTCTGGACGGAACCAGTCCGGTTCCAGAACTGCAACTGTTCAAACCTGATCTGGATTAAAAAAGGGATTTTTAAAATGTCTTTATCACTGGACCTTCAAACTTTCTCCAGAACATTTATTTTATTTTTGACTCTTGTTTTTTTCTGCTGTTGGACCTTGTCAATCAATCAATCAATCAATCAATCAATCAAACACCTTTATTTAACCAGGTAGAGCCTGTTGAGATCGAGATCTCTTTTACAAGGTGACCTGGTCAAGTGGTCAGCAGCACACGTCACATGGTAATTGACAATAGGCATTTGCATTTATCAAAAAAGAAAATAAAGAAAACTACAATCACAATAAATAGATGTTGACTGTTCAAAACCAGCAGGATAAGACAGACTTGACATTATATACAGTACTGTATGTATAACAAGCAGACAGACATCGGTTGAGTAGATACAGTTAAAAGTCAACAACAACATGTATATTGGATAAGTAATGTTTAGAAACATCTGCAATGGTCAAGTTTCTTATCTAATACAGTTGACATGAAGGTGACGTTAAACTTCCTCAAACCCACATAAAAGGACCTGAGAGGTTCTGAGAGTCCATCAGGTTAAATAGGAGCACTAGAGGACGCAGTGACATGCCTCACCGGAGGGACAGCCGCCATAACCACAGAGAACAAGTGTTTTTGGTATTTTACCTTCTAACAAAGAAGTCAGGCCAGTCCTGGTGATGTTGCTGGTCCATCCTTTTGGCCAGCGGCTGTTTGGGTTCCTTCTTTTCACCTGATGGCTGCTGGAGTCCTGTTTGGGTTTCTTCTCTGCTTTCAGGAAGGCCCAGTTAGGATATCCACATTTCTCTAGAGCCTGTTTTGTGTGTGATTTCTCCTTCTGTCTGGCTGCTGAGTTAGTGGGGACGCTGTCTGCTCTGTGGTACAGAGTCCTGATGACTCCTAACTTGTGCTCCAGAGGGTGATGGGAGTCAAACTGTAAATACTGGTCTGTGTGTGTGGGTTTGCGGTACACCTCAGTTTGCAAATTTCCTCTATCAGAAACTGAGACCTCACAGTCCAAGAAAGCCAACCTGCCATTTTTTACATCTTCTCGTGTGAACTTGATATATTTATCCACAGAGTTGATGTGATCAGTGAAATGTTGGACTTCCTGAGATTTAATTTTAACCCAGGTGTCATCAACATACCTGAACCAATGACTTGGTGGTCTCCCTGAAAAGGACGTCAAGGCTTTCTTTTCTACCTCCTCCATGTACAGGTTGGCAACAATAGGAGAAACTGGAGACCCCATAGCACACCCATGTTTCTGCCTATAATATTGCTCCCCATATGTGAAGTAGGTTGACTGCAGGCACAGTTTCAAGAGTTGACACAGTTGCTCTGTGGAAAGTCCTGCTGTTCAGAGTGGTGTCTGATTTTAACCTTAAACAGACCACCTCTACTGCCTCATCAACAGGAAGTAAAGAGTGATGTGACATCAAAAGAGACCATTGTTTCATCAGTCTCCATGATGACATCCCTCACCTTATCCACAAAGTCCATGGTGTTGGAGCTGGTGGTGAAAGGTTAAAGAATCAACAGAGCGGGAGAGTAGATGTGCGTGGACCAAAGTGACAGCTTGGTGCTACCCAGGAACCTGCAGGAAAAGCTAAAATCCCACACTCCTCTTTGAACTTCTTCTTCTTCATCTTCCACCATTTGGTCTTCTTCTCTTCTCTGATTCTTCTTCACAACAACAGTCATTCTACACACAACCATCCGATGCTGTCTGCCACGCTCTCCCCTGCTACAACCTTACAGTCTCCAATCTCCCTCAGGTTTCCTCTTCTACACAGAATGTAGTCGACCTGTGTTCTCCTTCCTCCACTCTTATAGGTCACTATGTTCCTCCCTCTTTTGGAAATAGGTATTGACTATAACCATTTCCATTCTCTTGGTAAAATCCACCACCATCTGTCCTTCCTGATTTCTTTTTTTTTTTTGACACCCCAAGGACACAAGCCAGTGTATCTGGTTCTGGTCCCAAGCCCATGTAAATGGTGAGGGTTGTGTCAGGAAGGGCATCTGATGTAAAACACTTTTGCTAAAACCATAATGAGTTCATTAAAGTGAAACTTCGGTCGAGGTCCGGTTTAACAACGACCGCCAACGGTGCTGTTGACAAACAGGGTGCCGGTGTAAATTGTGCTACTGTTAGTCGAAGACCCCGAGGAGAGTGACAGATAGCTTCAAGGTGGAGGTGGGAGTGCATCAAGGATCGGCTCTGAGCCCCTTCTTGTTTGCTCTGGTGATGGACCGACTAACAGATGAGGTCAGGCAGGAATCCCCATGGACTATGATGTTTGCAGATGACATTGTGATATGTGGTGAGAACAGGGAACAGGTGGAAGAGAACTTGGAGAGGTGGAGGTATGCACTTGAAAGAAGAGGAATGAAAGTCAGCCGTAGTAAGACAGAGTACATGTGTGTGAATGAGAGGGAGGAGGTGGAACAGTGAGGCTACAAGGGTCAGAGGTCACAAAGGTGCAGGACTTCAAGGACTTGGGGTCCACTGTCCAGGAAAATGGGGAATGTGGTAAAGAGGTGAAGAAGAGAGTCCAGGCAGGATGGAGTGGATGGAGAAAAGTTTCAGGAGTGATTTGTGACAAAAAGGTGTCAGCAAAGGTCAAAGGAAAAGTTTACAAGACAGTGGTGAGACCAGCTATGTTGTACAGGTAGTCCCCGACTTACGAGCGCTCTTACTTACGAATATGCATCTCATAAAAAAATATATATATTTTTAAATAAATGAATACATGTACAGTACTGTACAGTCACCAAGCACTTAGCCTATCCTAACACAGTTTTTAAAGATGAAGTAGTGAGTTGAGTTGTCTCCCTTTCACATAAAGGGAGCTAGCTCCCTTTATGTGAATGGAGCCTGCTGGGGAGGAGGGAGACAATTCAACTCACTCCTTAACTGTGTTAGTATAGGCTAAGTGCTTGGTGACTGTACAGTACTGTACATTTATTCATTTATAAAAAATAAAATGTTTTTTTTTTGGGTGATCCTACTTACAAATTTTTGACATACGAGCGCCCCCTAGGGACAGAACTCGCTTGTAAGTCGGGGACTACCTGTATGGTCTGGAGACAGAGACATGGACAAAAAGACAGGAGACAGAACTGGAAGTGTCAGAAATGAAGATGCTGAGGTTCTCCTTAGGAGTGACAAGGATGGATAAGATCAGGAATGAGATCATCAGAGGTACAGCACATGTTGAACAACTGGGAGATAAAGTTAGGGAGGCCAGACTGAGATGGTTTGGACATGTCCAGAGGAGGGACAGTGGTTTGGACATGTCCAGAGGAGGGACAGTGGTTTGGACATGTCCAGAGGAGGGACAGTGGTTTGGACATGTCCAGAGGAGGGACAGTGGTTTGGACATGTCCAGAGGAGGGACAGTGGTTTGGACATGTCCAGAGGAGGGACAGTGGTTTGGACATGTCCAGAGGAGGGACAGTGGTTTGGACATGTCCAGAGGAGGGACAGTGGTTTGGACATGTCCAGAGGAGGGACAGTGGTTTGGACATGTCCAGAGGAGGGACAGTGGTTTGAAGGCGGACTCACTGTGGGGACCCTGAAGAGAAAAGACAAAAGAAAATAATTTCCATTCATTTATTTAAAAAGATTATGAACAAGTGGCGCCACAGATTCAGTTGGGCTGGTTGTGAAACAAATCGTTGCTGTCGGCTGTGACCTGTTGACCTCTTTGGATTCCATCTTTGCTCCTGCATGACGTCACAGATGGAAGCAATGGGCGGGGCAGGAAGTGGACCTCTAGTTGTCTAAACTGTTAGGTGTGGACAGATGGCGCCTCCTGCTGCTGAGTTGGAATAAAACAAGTGGACAAAAAGATACAACTCCCCAAAAAATAAAATAAATCTAAACATGATCAAAACTGAGCCTTTAGTAAAGCTGTAGTTTATAAACAATAAAATTAAAACCATCCAGCCATCAGCTTTACCAGCTTCTTCCTTTTCAGGTCACAGGTGCCCATGTCCAGCTGTCACTGTGCGAGAGGTGGGGGACACATGGACATGTCTCCAGTCCATCACAGGGACACATGGACAGGTCTCCAGTCCATCACAGGGACACATGGACATGTCTCCAGTCCATCACAGGGACACATGGATCCTTGTTTTTTGTCCATTGTAGTTTTTGGAATCGCTCTTTGTCTGACCTGTCAACCAGGACCTGACTTGGGAGACCCCAGAGGCCTTCGCCCCCGACAGCAGAGCCCCTAGGATCATTGAGGCGCACAAACTCCTCCACCACCACGATGAGGTGGAGATTCAAGGTTAAATAGTAAAATGTGTAAATTTTATTCCATCCATCATCATCCGCTTATTCCGAACTCGGGTCACAGATTATCACGTAGGGGCAGCACGGTGGAGCTGCCGCCTCTCAGCGAGCAGGTCACCTGTCATGGGCCTTTCTGTGTGGAGTTTACATGTTCTCTCCGTGCTGCCGCGTGGGTTTTCTCCAGTTTCCTCCCACAGACCAAAAACATGCATGTTAGACTGACTGGTTACTCTAGATTGTCCCGAGGTGAGACAGTGAATGGTTGTTTGTCTCTAGTGTGCCTTGTCCGGCCATAGGTTACCGGCAGTGGTGGAGAAAATACTCAAACACTGCACTTAAAGGTCCACTGACATGATTTTTCTACTACTGTATTCATCAAATTGCTCAATATATATATATATATTTTATCATTTAAATATGTTCGTTTTTGCAAACAAAATGATAAATCACTTTAATTTTGCTTTAAAAGTGATTTTGAACTTCAAGCCGTGTCATGGGAAATCCGATTACACACGAACGCACCATCTGTGACGTAGTGTGAGGCAGAGGGCTCTGGTCTCTTTAATAGCGGACATTTTAAAACCCGACTAATTTATCAATCTATGTGAAGATTTGAGTTATTTGTCTTCATTTTGGGAAGCAGAAAATAGTTTGGGTGATGGAACAAGAAACAACAGGATCTAATTTAGGTCTGATGCTGTATCAGACTTACCTTCATGTGGAGCTGCTCATACCTGCGCACTGTGACAAGCCCAGAGCTCTGCCTCTCACTACGTCACAGATGGTGCGTTCGCGTGTAATCGGATTTCCCATGATTAAACACGGCTTGAAGTTCAAAATCACTTTAAAAGCAAAATTAAAGTGATTTATCATTTTGTTTGCAAAAACGAACATATTTAAATGATGAAATATATATACAGGTAGTCCCCAACTTACGAGCGAGTTCCGTTCCTGCGAGTTGCTCGTAAGACGAAATCTCGTATGTCGGAACACGAAACACGTGTCGTTCGTATGTCCGGATTTTCGGTCGTAAGTCGGAACATTTATACTAGCGCTACTACGAACACTCATTTTTCAACACAAACGTACATACTAGTTCATAAACATGCTCAGAAACTTGTTTACAAACTGTTAGCTAACACACTTTCATCTAAAGTGTCCTTGGGTGTCCTGAAAGGCGCTTTTAAATAAAATGATTATTATTATTATATTATTATAAAAACACATACCAGTGCTGTATTTCCTGTATGTTCTGTACAAGTTTACTGTTCGTTAGTCAGCTCGTAAGTCCGGAACCTCGTATGTCGATGCGCTCGTAAGTCGGGGACTACCTGTATTGAGCAATTTTATGAATAGTAAAAAAATCATGTCAGTGGACCTTTAAGTAAAAGTACAAATAAACAGACAAAAATGTACTCTAGTAAAAGTAGAAGTACCATATTAATGTTTTTACTTAAGTAAAAATAAATAAGTACTTGCTTTTAAAAATACTTAAAGTATTAAAGTAAAAGTACTTGCTGAATGTATTGCCTAATGCAATGGTCTACATACGTATAATTAAGTGTGCGTACTCTATGTATATTTTCTATAATACATTAACAGTGTTGAGTCATTTTAATGAACAATGCTGCAGATAATACATGTTTTTATTGTGTTTACTCTGTGACACAGTTCACACTTGGACTTGTGATTCTGTGCGTCAGAATTTCAGGGATGACATACAGAGTTAAATGTCATTAAGTAAAATAAGAATGATTTTACCCATAAAAGTTTTTATTTAACACAAACCATTGTGTCATTTTAACTGCAGTAAACGTGTTTAAGCAAAAGTTCTGCATGAAAAAAGGAGCATTAGACCTAACAAAGGAACATCTGATCATTTCAACTCCAGTTTGTCATCATCTAGTTAAAATATTGTCTAGTCAACCCGTAATGGGTCAATATGAACAATATTTTAACTTCCTGACACCATTTTCAAAACTTGGACCTGAGTGTTGAGACATTTAGAGACATCTCTTGTCTCCTGTCCTAACATGGACACCCTCAACAATACCCCCATCACCACTGTGGACTCCTATCGGTTTCTGGGTGTGACCATCACCCGTGACCTCAAGTGGGAGCTGAACATCAGCTCCCTCATCAAGAAGGCTCAGCAGAGGATGTACTTCCTGCGACAGCTGAGGAAAGCCAAGATGCCGGCCAAGCTGATGGTTCAATTCTACACGGCCATCATTGAGTCCATCCTCTGCTCCTCCATCACAGTGTGGTATGCCGGGGCCACTGCCAGGGACAGACAGAGACTACAGCGTGTTGTGCGCTCTGCAGAGAAAGTAATAGGCTGTAGTCTCCCATCCATCCATGATCTGTACACCTCCAGGACCGTAGGACGAGCTGGTCGGATTACAACTGACCCTTCTCACCCTGCACATGGACTCTTTGATCCACTCCCTTCAGGCAGGAGGCTTCGGTCCATTCGGACCAGAACCTCCCGCCATAAAAACAGTTTCTTTCCATCTGCCGTCAGTCTTCTGAACATTCATAATCCTGTTACTGTTTAACTCTGCCTTATCATTTATCACTGGCCTAAAACTGTACATCATCACTCCATTTATCTTCTAGCACCATTTGTCACTGCCATTTATTGTGAATATTATTGTGAATATTGTGCTGTACTGCATTGTGTTTATTGGTTGGTGTGTACATGTGTTTTTATTCTATTTTTACTTCTTTTTATTGCACCTTTATGCCAAAGCAATAGTCAGTGAATTTTATTCTTTGACAATGGCAATAATAAACTGATTCTGAACATGAACAGACACATTTTAATATTAAAGCAAGAATTTATTGTTGAAGTTCAGAAGAAGTTGGTTTTCAAAGTTTTTTTGAGTCCAGTCTGACTCTTTTGTGAGAGAAAATCTGTCCTGCTGTACTGAACAGTCTTTCAATAATCTTAAATAAGGTCATGGGTGTTGTGTATATCTTCTGGCTGAATCTCCGTGGTGGAATCCGTTTTGGGTGTTAGTGATGCTGTGGGTGCTCCCAGCTCAATGACGTATATACTAGAATATACTTCACTGGTCCAGTTCTTCTTGAAGGCAGGTCTAATGTTACCTGTCCACTTTGCAGTGATTCAGTGGACCAACTTCCTCGACATCAGTTACTTTCAAACTAACAACAAATCAAAAAACTGCAACGAGAATGTAACTTGTAACTCAACACATTATAGAAATGTAGTGTAGTAGAAAGTACAGATACTTCATGTAAAATGTAGTAGAGTAAAAGTACCCACATTTAATACTTAAGTACAGAAACATGAAAAATGTACTTAAAGAGGAACTAAACTCCAAATTAACTTTTTTTAGCTGATAAACTCCCTA
The DNA here is from genome assembly GCA_038048925.1 of Garcialebias charrua. Lineage (NCBI taxonomy): Eukaryota > Metazoa > Chordata > Actinopteri > Cyprinodontiformes > Rivulidae > Garcialebias > Garcialebias charrua. Next base: position 12,428 of record JBBPBX010072314.1, read on the forward strand.
GAATGTGTCTAAAATGTTGTATAGCACTATGTCTGTGTTAATCTTCACATATTTGTGCGTATTAGTTTAAATCGGCAATATTTGGTCTAAAAACATGTTTACGGTAACCCTATGGATTGAACAGAGGAATTGCAGCTTAATTTTCTTATTGGTCAAGGACTGTCCACTCTGACGTCACAGAAGTTGTTCAAGCAGAGCCAACCCCCTGCAGAGATGAGAAGGTCCTGCTGCAGTTCATACCTTATATGGAAGTGGTACATTGCACTCCGGAACAGCTCTGCAGCAGAGCATATTATAGTTTTCGGAATGGCACTAGTTATTTGTATATTTTAACCTATGTATTGTATGAATACTTTCCACTTCATTGAAATTATTTGGTTGTATTTGTTTTCTTATTGTGCGATGATCGAGAAATGCATGAATGCCAAGATGGGGCAATAGTGTAAGAGTGGGGTTGGGATCCGACAGACCCAGGTTCAATTCCCGGTCACGGCATATCTAGTAGTATCGTTTTCATTTTTTTCTAAAGCCTTTTGTTTTGGATAGATCGGTTGGGAATAGTTAAATACATCTACATAATTATTCTTTGTTGTTGCAAGTTGTTTGCTGGATAGTTTGTTGCTAGAGGGGGCGTGAACGCAGCTCAACCACCCACCTCCTCCCCTCTTGACACGCCCATTTTCATGAGGGATTTTGACTCTGCTCTGGGGGTGGAGCTACCGTTTCACAGTGGGTTGAGGACCTCCAAGTACAGTAACAAAGTATTTGTACTTAGTTACATCCCACCACTGGTTACCAGGGCCCCACCCTGGAGCCAGGCCTGGGGGAGGAGCTTGTCGGCGAGCACCTGGTGACCCATAGATATCTTATATAGAACACTAGATACCCCATGGACTGCTCTCGCCTATTGGAGCCGACAAGATTTCAGGCGGCCATCTTTGGGATGTCCACCGCTCCACTCAGCATTATATATTTGACTGGCACAAAGTATCAGCGCATTTAATCAATCATAACACGCTGAATAGTAATCCTGTTGTCACATATTTAAATTTTAGGCATACAGCAATTAAAACTGCATGTATAGGAACATATAGTTTAGCATATTTAAATAATTTTGGTGGAATACTTTAATGTACATGTTTAACAAGATGCAATCAAAGAAGCAATTTATTCACACACACATTTTGTATACATATTCAGATACTGTAATTATATATATATATATATATATATATATATATATATATATATATATATATATATATATATATATATATATATATATATAATAATAATAATGAATTCCATTTATAATGCACTTTTCATTAATAAAAATCTCAAAGTGCTACAAAGTGTAATAAAGCAAAGATCAAAATAAAACAAGTGATAAAATCAAATAAAATCAATAATAATATCGACTAAGATCAAAGATAAAATCATGTGGATGCAGATTAGGCTTGCTTAAAAAATAAATAAAATAAAACAAGTGATAAAATCAAGTAAAATCAATAATGATATCAGCTATTTATATATAATATATATATTATAATATATATATATA
>JBBPBX010072315.1:0-18097 GCA_038048925.1 Garcialebias charrua
TAATAATAATAATAATAATAATGAATTCCATTTATAATGCACTTTTCATTAATAAAAATCTCAAAGTGCTACAAAGTGTAACAAAGCAAAGATCAAAATAAAACAAGTGATAAAATCAAATAAAATCAATAATAATATCGACTAAGATCAAAGATAAAATCATGTGGATGCAGATTAGGCTTGCTTAAAAAATAAATAAAATAAAACAAGTGATAAAATCAAGTAAAATCAATAATGATATCAGCTAAGATCAAAGATAAAATCATGTGGAGGCAGAATAGGCTTGCTTAAAAAGAAAGGTCTTTATGCTGCTTTTAAAGTCAACCAGTGACTGTGGAGCTCTCAGGTCGTCAGGGAGGGAGTTCCACAGGCGGGGGGCAGCCACACAGAATGCTCGGTCTCCCATGGTCCTCAATTTGGTCCGAGGAATATGAAGTAAATTACTGTTCTGTGATCGTAGAGACCGGGTGGATGAATATGGTACATTCAGCTGCAAACCGCTCCAGCGAAAGCTGTAGATCACAATCTGATGAAGCCAATAGGACCACATCATCTGCAAAAAACAGAGAAGCGATAAGCTATAATAAGAAGCTATACAGGAAGCCCTCGAGTTACGTCAGGGATTGGGACCTACGGGTGTGACTTAGGTCGATGTTGTCATACCTCGCGGACCAAAAACATATCCCTGTCGTAGGTCCGCGTTTCTGACATGGGTCGCGGCTATACTGCTAACGGAGCACCGCACACATATTTAACGGCATGAGACTTAACAAGCAGACATGCAAGCTCCCGGCCGCAGATGGCCCCTCCGCGGCATGTCTGCTCGGTGTCTTCGCCTGTGTTAGCTGCTCTGTTAGCTGCTGTCGTTAGCATGTCGGGCGGCGTTGTGGGAGCGATCGCGGGGCGATCCGCGGCTGCTCCTCCGGGCCTGAGACGTCCACAGAGTTGACCGAGTGTTTCCAGCTAATTTATCCGTATGAGGCAACCCTGATCGGACACACGGTCCTCTAGAGCCAGCTGACAGGAGCCTCTATGGTGGAGCTCCATTGACCGGACTTGACAATTGTAAAATGGCGACCGGAAACGACCGGAAGTTGCGTAAATACGATAAAATTGTAATAAAAACATAATATTAATAATTATACTTTATTTATAAAGCCATTTAAAACAACCACAGCTGCAACAAAGTGCTGTACACATGAAATTAATAACATTTAAACACACACAAAAAAAAAAAAAAAAAATTTAAATCATATTTTTATTAAATATGATAAAATCGTAAGTCTGAGTTGCCGTAGGTCGCGGGTGTCGTACCTCGAGGGTTTCCTGTAATTATAAACTTAAAACAGTTGAAACTGAATACGATATGAGAACTGTGGGTGATTTGATGTCTTTTAATGAAAATGATTTGCCTGCTGAATAAATACCAGATAAAAAACACTCTTCAACAATGAATGATGGGCAGTTTCTGATTTTAAACAAACTAGAACAGATTCCTCATCATGTAGGACCACTGGACGACCACTGGACGACTGGAGCAAGCAGCCAACCCCTCCGGAATCCAAGACGATGGAACTCGGCTGGCCCTTCACTAGTCTGTACCTTAAAAAAAAAAAAGATTAGTAAACATTGTCATGTTTGCATCACAAAGTCTAAAATAAGACCAAGTTTGCTACTCAAAGTAGACAAAATAAATACAGTTGCTCCTAAATTTTTTACTCATTCACAAAGATAAATGTTCCATTTTATATTGATTTCAGTAATTTTATCTTAGATTTACTTTAATATTTTTGAATTATTGTGCCAGGTGCTTGTGTCATTACCTACTGTTCTTCTGCTGCTGCCTCTCAGAGTAAGTGTGTCTTGTCAACTTCAGCGTGGGTGACCAGTCTGTGTATGACTTGTGTGCAGGCCTTCCTGAAAATATAAATAATTCAATAGAACAAATTTAGTAACCAAAAGATGAACTTGTGTTACACATGAGAGCAACAGGGAGCTAAAATTAAAACAAACGGAAAGTTCTAGTCTGACAATGTTGCAGTGTTCAAATATTATGTATATTAAATACAATGTGTCATGCATATACATACAGTACAGTATATACAGTATGTATGTACAGTATGTATGTATATACTGTATATACAGTGTGTATACAGTATACACATACATTACAGTGTATGTATGTACTGTAAATGTATTACACACACATGTATTTAAATTATTTATTGACAGATTTGTTTAGTAAATACTTTAACAGATATTTACTCACATTTCAGTACAATTTTAGCTTCATGTGCATTTTTCTCTTCTTTGATTCACATAATTATTTTAAGTGTGCTTTAATAACTCTGGTTTAATGACGGGTCATGTTTTAAGAGCTGCTGTTGTTGACTGGTCTATCTTGGAAAAAAGATGTGTAAACTGTCTCAATCATCTAAAAAAGCTAAGTCTGGTCCTCTGGACATTCAAAAAAACAAAAAAACAAAACAAAGCAAAAAATTGTAGAAACGTTTCGTCTTTCGTCCGAAAGACTTCCTCAGTCTGAGGTGCTGGGTTCAGCTCAGTCTTATAAATAGCACCCTCTCACAGTGTTACACAACCAGTTGGCTGATGACAGCCTGAAACCAGCTGCTCACATGATCAAGGAGGACCATCAGCCTAACAATGGATCGTTAGCACCCTGATGGTTGTTTGCTATTCACAGAGGGCTGAGTGATACCAGCAATCACAGCATTGTAGGAGGGTGGTATAGGGTGGTAGGAGGTACCATTCTCAATCATATCTAACCAACTAAATAAAGGTTTAACTAAAATAACACACAGCCCAAAAAAGTCTAGGCTGGACCAGAACCAGCACTTTGTTGAGTGTTACCGTGTGGAAGTTAGCATGTAGCGTTAGCGACATGCTAAGCTAACCACAGCAGTACGACGGTGCTAAATCATGAAAAAAATAAAATAAAACAGCTCCAACACAGACAGTATACTTTAACATTGTTCTGACATTGCGTCACAAAATGATTCATGTAGAATATTTTGTTAACCAGACAAAAACACGACGTCTTCCAGACAGGGGCGGAGTGGGACAACTTTTCAGCCCGGGAGTTTAATGGCCAAGAGTGGCCCATTTTTTCACATTTTAAAAATATTTGGCAAAAATGTAGCCTATAATATTTTTTTAATTGCAATACAATCAACAACTTTTTTTTGGTTATAATTTTTAGTTACATTTTGTTACAATTCAGCAAATCAGGTGGGAAAAAAACTAAATTAGTTGACTTAAAAAACAGAAAATGATAAGTCAATTCTTTGTTGCTCTTTCCATATCAGACTCAAAGATTACTGAAAAACTCAAAACGTAATTTTGTTGGCTTGAACGTTGGCCAGCTGTCATGAGAAGTTTGCACTAAATACAGTGACAAAAAGATAAACCATAAAACTATTTTACATTCAAAATATTAAATTTGAGGCCAGATAAAATGTCAATGAGACCAGATTTGGCCCATGGGCCTCGAGTTTGACATGTGATCTACAGCATCAGTAAGCGCCTAAGAAGTGCACTAGTTTCTGCCACCATATGTGTTACTTTGTCATTGTCAATGGACATAAGAAGTTCTTTCTCTGTGGACATCAGCATAAATGCCTCCAAATGCTCCTGGTTAAGTGTGCTTCATAGTCTATTCTTGATGAACTTGAGAGTAGAGAAGCTTTCACATGCAACATGAGACAACAAATATTTGTATGCCAGCCCTATATAGGCATCTGTGAAAAGGTTATACTGTGTCAATATAAGGTAAACACAGATAACACAGTTTCTGCAAGAAGAACAAGCCCTGCTTTCAAGTTCAATCTCTGGTTCAACCCTGTTCCATCTCAGTACCATCTTGACAGTGGACTCTTCCAGAGGGGACTTTTTCAGCCTATCCCAAGACTGGACAGCTCTGTGTGTAAAGTACTCACTGTGGCTCTCTCATCAAATCTAAGCAGATTTTTGCTTGTTGCTTGAAGTGCTGAGCTCTTGAGTCCTTTAAGCCTCATCTCTGAAAAGTTTTTAGGGTCAAGACAAGCAAAATCAGAGACAAGTTTGGCATTGGTTGCAATATGTATGCATATGCATGAGTTTATTTTTATTTGTCTATTAAATGCGTTGCTTTAACATTTTTCTGTCTCCTGTTTTCACTTCACCTCATGCATTTCTGCCTCATTACGTAAATAAGGACTTGTGTGGAAAATTAAAAAAATAATTACATTTAATTACATAACACAAGTCATCTAAGAGTAAAAGTAAAAACAAAAAAATATATAGGCCTACCGGTATTTTAAGCACAGTAAAATGTAAAATTATGAATTAAAATATATAATTTGTTGGAACTAAGCTGGAAAAAAAACATGATGGTCAATTAATTTTTAAAACATGAGATAAAGTTCTAAAAAAGCTAAGTCTGGTCTTCTGGACATTCAAGAAACAAAACAAAACAAAACAAAGCAAAAAATGTCCAGAAGACCAGACTTAGCTTTTTTAGATTTTTCTACCTGGATTATTGAGCATGCATCAGGGTATGAGATAAAGTTATCTTTTAATTTAAATTGTCCTTTGACGTTTATTTATTTATTGGTCAATTTATATATTTCTGCTTTTATTTCTAATTAGGCTCAGGCTGTCAGTTTAGGTCCCACTTGACTTTCATGCATGTTTAGTGACATAGTACAACGTTGTGACATTAGCTTAATTTATTATGCTAGTTTTTAATTTTTATCATTACCTGTTGCTTCTTCTGTCTCTTTGAAAAAATGTCTGTAAGCTTTGCACATTTGGCAGCTTCCTCCTTTCTTTTCTTCAACCTGACTTTTTCAGCTCCACCTGGCCTCTTCCTATCCATTTTTATTGCTAATTAGCAGTTTGGACTCCGCGCTGCTCCATCAGCTGATGTTTTAGAAAATACGTGCTTCGCTGCTGGGGTGGACTCAACCAACGGTGAATTTTCAGGGGTGTTTTTTATCAAATGGTAGCTCCCAAGCTGCCGGCCCTGTGCGGCGCAGTCTCTTAAAGGGATCAGCGCTTTAAGAGGCTGCAGGCTGCAGTCTCTTAAAGCGATCAGCGCTCCCTCCCTTTAAGAGGCTGCAGCCTGCAGCCTAAAGTCAGGGACAAGTCAATTTTGAGCAGATTCATTCAACCGTCATCATTTTCCCCGTGCGCCTATCGGCCCATTCATGACGCGGCCCATCGGGAAAACTCCCGAGTCTCCCGATGGCCACTCCGCCCTTGCTTCCAGAGCAGATCCGAGCAGACTCAGAGAGAGGAAGGAGCTGCGGTCAGCTCCTCCGAGGGAGATAAATCCTTCAGTTTACTTGTTTTTGGGATTAAGTGAAAACTGCGCTTTGCCCAAACGTCTACCCGACTGGAACACCCACTGACCCAACACGAAGTAACTATTGCAATTAATTAGAAATAAACAAAAAAACAACGTGAAAAATACACAGCCAGTAGACCACACTGTAACTGCTGCTCTCGTAGCTTTGTTCCGCCTCCACGCATGAGGGTCAACCCGGAAATGCCACAGATGTTATGTCACATGGGAACTATGTATTAATACTTTATGGTAAGACAGCCATTTATTGTGGCTATTATTTGTTTTCTGTCGGTCTCAATAGTTAACCATTTTCATTTAAGTTATATGTTTGAATTTTTTAACGTTTGGACATTTCTGCATTTATATACTTGTGTGAAATAAAACATTTTTCTGACACTTCCCTAATTAGCTATTTTAAACTGTATTGATCTATAAACTAAACTTCCTTATGATGGTGACAAGTACAGTGCAATAAATGCTGTCTGTATGTGCATGGCACTGTTTCTCTGCATCTGTTTCATGCTTTTCCAAATGAACAATTGCATAAATTATGAACAGAAGTTTTGTTCTTGGTTGGACTTTCCATCCATTCATCCATCCATTGTCTTTTACCTTCTTCTTCCTATTTGGGTCACACGAGTCACTTGTGGCCATGTCCAGCAGTCACTGTGTGAGAGGCAGGGAACACCCTGGACAGGTCTCCAGTCCATCACTGGGACATATAGAAACAAACGAGACAACCATTCACTCTCTCTCACAACTAGGAACAATTTAGAGTTACCGATCAGCCTAACATGTTTTTGGTCTGTGGGAGGAAATTGGAGTACCTGAAAAATACCCATGCATGCACAGAGAAAACATGCAACTCCACCTAGAAAGGCCCCCGGTCGCGATTTGATCCGGGGACCTTCTCGCAGAGAGGCGGCAGTTCTATCAACTGCTCCACCGTGCTTTGGTTGGACAAAAAAATAAAAAAAGGAGAAACATCTGTCATGATGACAACAAATGACAAGGGTTTGTTTTAAGTTGTTGTTAGTCTTGTTTTTCTTTCAGGGACGTGCAGAGCCCACTAAAGGGGCAGGTGCTCAAAAAAAAAAAAAAAAAGGGGGCGCATCTAACTGCATTTTAGGACAGAATATTAACAAAGTCACATAGCTTTCAGAGTTTAATAAACAATGATAAATTACAAAATTGTGAGCTAGACTATCGAAGCTTAGGAAAATCTCTTCATAGAACATACAACTACAGTATCCATATGTAAAATATGGTATATGCATATCTACGTGGCATATCTTACTTCAGATGACACCAGCTGGAGAGGACGCTGGCGTGATGTCGCCGCTTCTCCACGCTAAATAGTTATTTTACTGTTGCTATTTTTTGGACATTTTATGGATATTTATCTGGACTCGTTTTGTTCAGTGGTTTTTTAATAAGGATTTTACGGACAGCTTGGCTAGCTCTTCCTAACCGGAATTTGGGCTGTCTACCTCCTGTCAAACTCCAGCACGAACTTACTTCAAGAACTACGTAGCTGCAATTATTGTTCCACTCACCTACTGCCTGTCAACCTCCTGTGTCATCTGGACTGTCCTGGATTTTCTCCTGTGCTCCTCTTCACGATATGCTCAACCAAGTTACATCCCTCTGCTTCTTGGTTGTTTCTTTCGGAGCCGTGGGTCTGCTGTTAGCAGCTAGCTCTGTGCTAGCTTCCCCCGGCTTGGCTGGCACGATGTTGACGTATTCTGCTTCGCAGCTGCTTGGACTTAACAACTGCTCCATTCCTCCCTCTGTTTCCACCATCAAACAACTGGGACTTCTGCGTAGACCTCGTTATATCCACAGAAGCTCTCGAAAGATATCCATCTACTCTGGACAGCCGCAGGTTGGGTCTATCGCGTGTGTCTCGTCCAAGAGACGTGTCGCACCTCGACGACGTCATCAGAACGCTGCGTCTGTAGTCCCTTGTAGTCCACAGCGCACGAAGTGGCAAGGAAAACGTGGAGTGGACTTCAGTCTGCTGAAACCGGTTCAAAAGGCTTCTACACCAACTGGTATTAAATTAGAACTTTTCAATGTGCAGTCACTATCAAACAAATCATGCCTAATTCACGATCACATTCTGGAGAAGGACTTGGACCTCATGTGTCTTACAGAGACTTGGCATCAGCCAGATGTGTACAGTTCTCTAAATGAGGCCTGTCCGTCTGGTTACAGTTATCTGCAGAGAGCCCGCAGCACTGGCCGCGGTGGTGGTCTGGCTGTAATCTACCGCAATAATTTAAAATTGACACATCTAGCTTCTCAGGACTTTTCCTCTTTTGAAAGTTTGGCCTTCAACTTCAAAGCCCCACTCCTGATGAACGTTATATTGATTTATAGACCTCCCAAACCGCATGTTTCATTTAACTCAGAGATGCATGACCTCCTCACCTTTTTCTGCACCTCCCCTGTGAAAACTATTTTTCTTGGCGATCTAAATATCCACATGGACAATTCCTCTTCCCCGTTGGCAACAGATTTTAAGTCTCTTCTGGACTCTCTTAATCTCACCCAACATGTGGACGTCCCTACGCACAGCAGGGGGCATACTCTGGATTTGGTGATTACAGACACTGTACTCATCAATAACTTATCTGTATATGACCTGGGTGTCTCGGACCACAGTGTCATCTCTCTGGAAGTGCCTTCAACTTCACCTGCTTCAAACCCAAAGCGACCCATCCAGTTCCGGGACTTTAAAAACATTTCCCCTGATGTTCTGTCCGCTGATCTTCACGCCCTGACCGCTGTCAATCATTCATCTGCCAATGACTCCGTTGATTACTACAACCGATCTCTCCAAGAGCTTCTGGACCTACATGCTCCCTTGAAGACAAGACTGGTGTCTTTCTCCCGTTCAGCCCCCTGGTACACTGGTGAGCTCCGCAGGATGAAGGCAACTGGCCGTGCTATCGAGAGACGTCTAAAATCATCTGGTCTCTCGGTACATAAGCAGGCATACAAAGAACATCAGAAAGCATACGCCTATTCTCTTAAAGAAGCACGCTCCAAGTATTACTCCAACATCATCAACACCTGCCCTGGTAACTCTAAACAGCTCTTCTCCACAGTAACTCATCTACTTAATCCCATTAAACAAACTTCTGAGGAATGTGTTCAAAAATGCGACCTGTTCCTTTCATCATTTAAAAACAAAATTGACACCATCAGATCTCAGCTTCACAACCTCCCTGATCTTCGTTTACCATCTACCCGTCTGCATCCTGGGTCCCTGAGCAGCTTTGATGAGGTTGTTCAGAGTGAGGTGGAGTCCATCATAAAGAAAATGAAGCCTTCATCCTGCGCCCTGGATCCCTTCCCCTCATCTCTCATAAAATCCAATCACTCTGCAATAAGCCCATTAATCACTCAAATAATAAATCAGTCTCTACAATCTGGTCATGTTCCACTGCCTCTAAAAACTGCCATCATTAGGCCTCTTCTGAAAAAATCTAACTTGGATCCCGACATTTTTTCTAATTACCGCCCAATTTCCCACCTCCCGTTTCTGTCCAAAGTGCTGGAAAAAGCAGTTGCTGCTCAGCTGCAGGACCACCTACAGCAACACTCTCTGTACGAGAAGTTTCAATCTGGATTCAGAGCAGCTCACAGTACTGAGACTGCATTACTGAGAGTTACAAATGATATCCTCATGGCTGCTGACACTGGCTCTCCCTCCGTCCTTGTCCTCCTTGACCTCACTGCAGCCTTCGACACTGTGGACCATAATATTCTCCTCCACCGTCTTCATGTGGAGGTCGGTCTCTGTGACACTGTCCTGGACTGGTTCAAATCTTTCCTCTCCGATAGGCTGGAATGCGTTAGTCTTGGCAATGCCACTTCCCAGACAGTCGGTGTCTCCTGTGGTGTCCCTCAAGGGTCAGTTCTGGGGCCCCTGCTGTTTTCCCTTTACATGCTGCCTTTAGGTCAAATTATTAATCAGTTCAACATTTCTTTTCACTGCTATGCCGACGACACACAGCTTTACATCAGGACTGGATCATCCTCATCATCCCCATCTCCATCTTCACTCACTGCCCTCTCTGCCTGCCTGGAGGAAATAAGGGCATGGATGAATCAGAACTTTCTTCAATTAAACTGCTCCAAGACTGAGGCCATAATGATTGGCACCCCTCACCAGATACAAACATCAACTTTAACAACAATCTCCTTCTCTGGTCAAGACATCCCCCTCTCCACCTCTGTTACAAATCTTGGAATAAAAATGGACTCTCATCTTACATTTGAAACTCACATTAAGCATCTGTTTAAAACTTGCTTCTTCCATCTTCGAAACATCTCCAGACTTCGCCCATCTCTGACTTTTTCCGATGCTGAGAAACTCGTCCATGCCTTTGTCTCCTCCAGGCTCGACTACTGCAACTCCCTGTTTATTGGAATCCCTGGCAAAAACCTTCAGAAACTTCAATATATTCAAAACAGTGCAGCAAGGATTTTATTGAGAGCTCGTAAATTTGAACATATTACACCCATTCTCCATAACCTCCATTGGCTTCCTGTCACCTACAGAATTCAATACAAAACTGCTCTCATTACACATCAATGCTTACATGGAACTTCACCTGACTATCTAAAGGACATTCTTGCACCATATTCATCCACCCGGTCTCTACGATCACAGAACAGTAATCTACTTCACATTCCACGAACCAAATTAAGGACCATGGGAGACAGGGCATTCTGTGTGGCTGCCCCCCGCCTATGGAACTCCCTTCCTGACTACCTGAGAGCTCCACAGTCACTGGTTGACTTTAAAAGCGGTTTAAAGACTTTTCTTTTTAAGCAAGCCTATTCTGCCCCCGCATGATTTTATCTTTGATCTTGGTTGATAGTATTATAGATTTTACTTGATTTTATCACTTGTTTTATTTTATTTATTTATTTATTTTTTAAGCAGGCCTATTCTGCCTCCACATGATTCTGTTTTTAATCTTAGTTAATACCATTATTGATTTTATTTGATTTTATCACTTGTTTTTATTGTTGTAGCACTTTGAGATTTTTATTAATGAAAAGTGCGGTATAAATTGAATTTATTATTATTATTATTATTATTATTAAAATATTTTATTAGTAATTTCTTTCTGCAGGTCTACTTTGTTATAGCAAAGTATTGCAATATTCAAACCTGCGATTTAGCAAGATATATGTATCAGCGCTACACCACCTGACATATTATGTCTTTACAGAATTACACTATTAAAAATATAAACAAGGGTACAATGCAACTTTTTAGTGTACTGTAATCTATAAAAGAAAGAGCTGCCTGGTTTGCTACACTTGCAGTGGAGATGAAGATGGTTCATTCAGAAAAGCAGAGCTGCATCTAGGGGTGGGCGATATATCGAATATATTTGATGTATCGCGATATTTCAAATGTACAATGGTTAAAAAAGCTATATCGTCTATATCGAGTATCCTCCTGCTGTCGCGCGGGCTCCCACTCGCCCCCCTCCTTCCTGCCTGCAACAAGTAAACACGGCAGATATGAAGAGCGACGCAGCTGCTGAGGGGGAAAAACAATGTTCTTTCTGAGCTAGTTTGTATTTAAATTGTTAGATGAGGGCAGAAAAAATATTTTTGTAGACGATGCTGAAAATAACCCCGACGAAAGGTCGGAACTACGAATCTTTTTCACCATTTGAACAGCGGAGTGGAGCATGGACCGTGAAACGGCAGAACTGAGTGTTTTTACAGCCTCCTGCTTCTTTAAACAAACTATGGGTCTGAGCTCATTTGTGCGCGCACCGCAGAGAGAGGTGGAGACATTAATAAATCAGCAGTTTATCATATATCGCTAAAGATACGGTCCTCAGCGGCTAACAAGATGGCTAACGCTTTAGCCGTCTTCTTCCACAGCTGAGACTGACCGTGTCTTTAGCGATATATGATAAACTGCTGATTTAATAATGTCTCCACCTCACTGTTAACGTTTCTGAGTGGAGGCTGTCATGTTTGTACACAAGGATTCAATGCGACACTTTGTAGAGCAACTTAGAGAACGTCTTCGTGAACCCGGAAACAACCCCCTGACCCTTTCACAATAAAACCGGATACAGTATATCAAATATATTGTACCACAGGGGCTCACATTTATTGCAGTTCACAAACACACTAACCATGTTTCCATCCATTTTCATTTCGAATTTTGAGCTAATTTTTGAAATCTCGAAAATATGTAAATACAAATTAATGCGAAGCAGAAGTGTTTCCATCAACTGGCTTGAATCGCATCTACCGGGCCACGCACAGCGTCATTACGTCAGACGTCAGCGTCATTACGTCAGACGTCAGCGTTACGCATGTCTACAGTAAACAGGAAGTAGCGGTTGAAAACAGAACCCGGCCACACATCTCGTCAAAATGGAGAGAATATTTCAGGTACGTGTTGCTATCGGGCAAGTTGTATTTATTCTGTCATGCCAACTAGTTTTAGCGATGTTACATGTTGTCCGGAGCGGAAACAGCTGAACGTCACGTGACGTGAATGTTCGCTACGGCAGAACTGAGTCGGCAAATCTGTTTCCATCTGTCGTTTTGCGCATCTGCTCATTTTCGAAGATCCCAAAAACCACCTCAAGCGAGCGTATAAACTTTTTGGCAAATTTGAGGAAGTAAATTCGGATTTTGCCGTTTCCATTAAGCTTTTCTGCTGCGATACTTCAAAATGCGCATCTAGAAACCTTGATGGAAACACGGCTACTGACTAAAGTGAAAGCACCTTTCTATCTTATCAAGACACTCAAAGCTCTTTAAAACACAATCTGTGTCCTCCTCTCAGCCACAGCTGCCCTCAGCTGAAGAGGACTATTATTTAATAGGTGTAAATAAATGTCTAAAAAATAAAGTAATGTATGTAAATAGTTCATTTTTTAGACATTTATTTTGTAGAGTTACAGCTGTTTGTTAATAAATGTTGCTGTGGGACAACTGGGACAAAGCTTTGACTCAGAAATATATTTTTGTTATTCTTTTATGGAAAGAAAATTATATCGAGATATATATCGTATATCGCGATATATCACAACAATATAGAGATATGAATTTTTGTCCATATCGCCCAGCCCTAGCTGCATCAAACTTTAATGTGGAACTGCAGAAAAAAAAAGACAATTTACAAACACATGAAAGAAAGAAAAACAAGATATAAAATGAAAGGTAGAAGAAGAAGAAAAAAATCTTATCATATCGGCCCCTTCTTAAAACAACTGTGCAGCAGTTTTCTGTTGGTCATGTCTCGAAAAATGTCAATGACCTCAGTGAGGTCATTGACGTTTTTTGCAATTATGTTGCTAATTATTTGCAAAACAAACTTATTTGCGCATGTCAGAAATCTTTGCTTGCTATTCTAAGTTTTTGTTTGTCATTTAAAGTTTTGCTTGCAATTCTCACATGACGTCGTGGGCAGAGCCTAAAATTGCAACAAAAGATTTCTGATGTGCGCAAATAAAAGTTTATGTTTTGCAAATAACTTTTTAAGTTCACGAGAGAAAAATTAGTTATTTAATTTAAAAAAAAGTTTTTAAACAAAAGTTTTTGTTTAAAGAAAAAAGAAATCATTACAATTCCAAAAGTTTTGATTACAATTTTATTTTACTTAACTGAGGTTAGTTTTTTTTCATTGAATAATTGTGAAACAAATTTAACTCCATACTCTGCGAACCAGACCCTAATCACTTAAAGTCTGGATAGAGTTTTCCCCCCTTCATTTGTACACTTTTATTGGACAGGAGCAACTTGATTGGTTATTACATACATTATATCTATTATGGTAGTTCAGGTTGAGTTATTTTTAATTCTAAATGAATATTTTTGTTGGACTTTTACTTAAAGGGGACCTCAGATGCATTTTTTAAAATTTTATGTTATTTCTTTGTGCTATCTAGACCCTATTCCTTCAATTTAATGCACAAAATAATTATTAGATAATCAATTATACCCTTTTTAATTCTGCCATTTTTAACTTTCGTTTTGAACGACCGGTTTCTTGAAGTCCACGCCCTTCAACGATCTGTTCACGCCCTCTGTAACAGCCAGTATCTGTAATGTGTTGTTGTTTTAAAATTAGCTCTTTTTTTATTACTCATTTGACTTACTGTTAGTGTTAGCTTAAGATAACTTACCGAAACCCGTCTGAGCGCGCCGCAGTTTGCTGCTCCTTTTAGCATTAGACCACCCGAATCCGAAGCTAATGTTAGCTTGTTCCTCTTCCGGTTTTCGCCAGCTCCGCTCGTGAAGCACGCGGAGATTTTGGGAGTTATCGCTGTTCCAGTGAAGACAACACAAAGTTCACCAAGTGTCTCCCGTAAATTAATCTGTAAGGAGAAGGTCCTCTTGCTGCGAGCCTGCTGCGAGGCTGCTGCAAGGCTGTACAGTTGAAGCTCCGCTCCATCGCGCCGGAAGAGGGTCCCGTCGAACCCGGTCCTTCCGCCTGTGGTCCGCTCGTTTAATTTTTGCCGGCTGCGCGTTGGCAGCGATCGCAAATACACTAAAAATTGAACTAAAACATAAAAATAACAATTATACTTTATTTATAAAGCCATTTAAAAAAACACAGCTGCAACAAAGTGCTGTACACATGAAATTAAGAACATATAAACAAAAGATGAGATGAAATCATGAAAAACAACAGTCATGTGTTTAATACAGAAGTGGGTTGAGCCTAACCAGGGGTTGCTAGGTGAGGGGCTGGACTCAGGTTTGATCTGATTGGCTGGCGGCTTGTGACGTCAATAAATGCAGGAAGTGTGAATCCTGGTGTATTTATCAAAAATAAATAAATCTACTTAGAGTAAATAAACCACTGGGTGCATTTTTTTGGCACAAGGACTGTTTTTTTATGAAGTAAATACCCAAAGTTTAGTAAAAAAACATTAAAAAGTGAATTTTGCATGTGTGGTCCCCTTTAAGTGCTATTCTCCTTCAAGATACATTTACCTAACGCTAGAATAAATGCAATGTACATTATGCAGCAAAGGAAGTTAGAAGATCGGACATATATCCATTATGGAGAGATTATAGGGTTTGTACGGGCGATGT
This sequence comes from Garcialebias charrua, assembly GCA_038048925.1. Taxonomy (NCBI): domain Eukaryota; kingdom Metazoa; phylum Chordata; class Actinopteri; order Cyprinodontiformes; family Rivulidae; genus Garcialebias; species Garcialebias charrua. The sequence continues at coordinate 14,450 of JBBPBX010072315.1, forward strand.
GCTCCCTATTGCATAAGCCAGGGTTGTCAAAGTCAAATACTGTACATGGAGGGCCACAAAATTTTTTTTGCTACAAGCCCAGGGCCGGACTGGTTCATTGTTTATTTTAAGGGGGTGACATCAGATTTTTTTTCTTCTTCTTTTTGCACTCTTTTCATTCAATGTTTTCTTTTTGATGAATTTGTTTTATTTTGTCTCTTTTAAATGAATTAATAAATGAATTAAATGAAATATTAAATAGCTTTACATCTGCTAAGTTCTTGGCATAAACCAACACAGACAGACATGTTCCTGCTTTTAGTATTTTACATTGTTTTATAATGTAGCTGTTAATGTTTCGTTTTTTTAACACAGTTTTCTTGTGATTTTTAATTAATATGCTTTTTATGATTGTTTACTGTTGGCTGCAACTATCAAGCTGCAAAATCCTTCATTTTTCTACAGCTGATAGCTGTTGGTCATTAATTATGATGAAGTTATAGTTAGAGAAGGGAGGCCATCTATAAAGAGAAGGGAGGCCATCTATAAAGGAAAAAAAAATTATGATGAAGTTTAGCAACTTCTCGATGAACATTTGAGCTCCGTGGCTTCAGCAGTGTGTTTTTATTGTTCAATCCGGGGCGGGGGCTCTGATTTTGGTCAGCCGCTCTCAGCCTGTCCGTCCTACGAGACGGTCAGACAGCGGTTCAGACTGGATGCAGCTGGCCACAGTCGTCTCCCTGTTTTGGTTCAGCGAGAGTGGCGTCCCGCTGAAGCCCCGGAACTCGGAATGTCCAACGTAAAACTAACTTGACCACAGTTTAATATGGCGCTATGGCTCTACAGACATTGCACGTTGCTGTCTTGTGGTGTTTAGTGTAAAATACTTCCACACAGCGGACATGTTACGATGAAAAGTTGGCTAGCTGTTAGCTAAAGTGCTACTCACTCAGTCTGCATGCTGTAGCTGGCTGCAAACTGAAAGGGATTTGCTGAATAGTAGTAGTAGGGGTGGGGCCATGCCCCCCCAATGGCAATGCCCCCCAGGGGGCCAGCTCCCCCACTGACCCTAATGTGAGGCAGGTCTTATTACTCTGGGTTCATGAGACACGACTCCGGATCGGATTGGCCCCACCCCTACTACTACTGTTGCATTGTGGGGAATGTAGTGTTGGTACGTGACCGGAGGGCTTATTATGTTCTTTTTTTTGCAAAATACAAAAATAATAATAATAAAATCAAATAAATAATTTTAGTACAGTACATGTTATTATGTGTCAGAGGAGGGCTTAGGAATAGGAAATGCATTAAAAAAAAGGTAAAAAAAAAAAAAATTTGACCAAAAGGGCACTTGTGGGCAAGGAGTAAAAGGGGCAGGTGCTCAAGCCCCCCTAGCCCCCCTAGCCCCCCCCTGCACGTCCCTGCTTTTGACTGCTCCCAGGGTTAGGAAACAAGCATGAAATATTTGGCAATTATTTTATGCTAGATACCCTTTCTGATCATCCTGGGTAAAACTTGCAGCCTCAGGATCATACGACTTCTGTTCTTAAAGGAGAAATGAAAAGTGTTTTTAAGCTAATAGTAGTCTAATGAAAAGCATAAAATAAGCTTGTTGAGAAATTTTCACAAGTCAAAAATGTCATCCTAACTCAAATTTAGACTTTGCAAAGTGAAAAAATTCTCATCTGGTGTTTTTGACCCCCCTCCTCCTGCCTGCTCTCCGTCCCCTGAATATGACGTAGGCAGTGCAACGAGTCGTCCCTCATACAGTAATATTAGTGTGTGTATCTAGTTGTGGACAAAAAGGTTTCAGTGTGTAGCAATTATGGATGCAGCAAAAAAAATCTATTTTTTAAAGAATCAAGATTCTTAGTCCTGGCGATTCAGAATCTATTCTAAAAGCCCCAAAATCGATTTTAAAACTTTTTTAAAATTTTATATTGTATTTTTACCGCTCCTGTGCATTCGGCCGCTGTAGAATTTTGGCCGTGTAGGGCCACCGTAGTTAGTTAGCCAGGCAGCTCCCAATAGAGCCTGCTAGCAAGGAGGGAGACAGCATGTTTCAACTTGCTCCTTCATCTTTAAAAATCATTTTAGATCCTACTATGTTCTGGGGAAGACAGAGCTTAACAAGACATTGGTAACTGTTTCAGGACATTTTCAACACCCCCACTTCCACGTTAGCATACGGCGCTAGCATGCTAACGTTAGCATACGGCGCTAGCATGCTAACGTTAGCATGCGGCGGCTAACGCACGGCTATTCGTATTTCCAGGATAGAAATGCCCATTAATGCACTAAATCACCAAACTGTTTTTGACAAACTAAAGTGATATCCTTCAGATTCAAAAAAGTCTTCTGCTTCCATTTTAAATGACAGACAGGAGGACAGTAATGATGGGTTTATAGCTTCAGTGTTATTGTAAGATAGCAAAGGAGGTCTTAATTGTGTCATAAAAGTGCGTCCAGAAAATTACTACAGAAATCACTGTACTTCGGCATGTAGCAGGAAAAATGTAAAAAACTATTTCTTTAAGCTACTGACTTGAAAAAAGCATACTAAGTATGTTTATGTGTGTTGTTTACTATATGAAATTCTTGTTATATCGATTTTTTCAGATTTGATTACATTTCTCCTTTAAGTTACTATTAGTGGTAGTCATTTTTGTTTAGTTCTTGAAGGGTCTCATTGTTTGCCTTCAGGGTCGTGAGCATTACAATGAGGAAATTTTAATGAACACTGTAAAGGGGTTAAAGGGGGGGTCAGTTTAATACTGACCTCCTTTTTACCTTAATTAATTTACTTATTCAGATTGAATAGTAAATTCACGGATTCTCTTCTTTTTCAGTTTATTCAATATTTCTGTGATCTTTATGATGGATAAATAAACAGAGCCATTAAGTGACAAAGACGTTAACTTAGTTTGATATGTCAAAGAGACACTATCATTTATTTAGAATAAATCAACTAAATTAACACCATTACACTTGATTGACATGATTTCACTTTCTTTCAATTTAAAACGTCAGCACACTTAAATTCAACACAACAGACATAAATATTGGATGTTAACATATTTAGTCTGTGGGCTCTTTTAGCTTAAAAATATAGTTTCCAGCTTAGATAGAGAGGGGAAAGAGTAGGAGGAATAAGAGGTTGGAGAGATTAAGTTATTTATCTCGAGTGTAACCAGAGATGACACATTCCATCCGACTTCGGCTAAATCCCAGGTACGTTTGTAAACCGCTCTTTACCTTTTGACGATGCGTCTGATAAAGATATTGCCAGCCTCCCAGGTGCACGGAGTCCTTCCGGCCCTCGTACGTCTGAACTGGTCGTTTACTTCCAACGTCTCCTCGGATCCGCGTCAGCCGTCAGAAACATGTGGCAGCTTCTGGCTGACTTCAAGACGAGATGTTTCTCAAAGGAAGTTCATTAAGAACTTTGGAGCTTTTGCTCGGGGAACTGGATGGAGACGTCCATCAGTTCTAGCTGACAAGTTAGTCTTTGGCTCTTGACCAAGCTTGACCAGCTGCAAGGCAGAGAGCTTTCAGGTCTCCGTCCATTCAAACTCTTTGTCCATTCAAAGACTGAAGCGTTTCCGCACAGTTAGAACTTAAAAGCAGGAACACAGAGAGGAGTTCACTTGCTTTATCAAACCCAAGGTT
>JBBPBX010072317.1:0-18096 GCA_038048925.1 Garcialebias charrua
CATAGCTGGTCTCACCACTGTCTTGTAAACTTTGACCTTTGACCTTTGCTGACACCTTTTTGTCACAAATCACTCCTGAAACTTTTCTCCATCACTCCATCCTGCCTGGACTCTCTTCTTCACCTCTTTACCACATTCCCCATTTTCCTGGACAGTGGACCCCAAGTACTTGAAGTCCTGCACCTTTGTGACCTCTGACCCTTGTAGCCTCACTGTTCCACCTCCTCCCTCTCATTCACACACATGTACTCTGTCTTACTACGGCTGACTTTCATTCCTCTTCTTTCAAGTGCATACCTCCACCTCTCCAAGTTCTCTTCCACCTGTTCCCTGTTCTCACCACAGATCACAATGTCATCTGCAAACATCATAGTCCATGGGGATTCCTGCCTGACCTCATCTGTTAGTCGGTCCATCACCAGAGCAAACAAGAAGGGGCTCAGAGCAGATCCTTGATGCACTCCCACCTCCACCTTGAAGCTATCTGTCACTCCTACAGCACATCTCACCACTGTCCTGCTGTCCTCATACATGTCCTGCTGTCCTCATACATGTCCTGCTGTCCTCATACATGTCCTGCTGTCCTCATACATGTCCTGCTGTCCTCATACATGTCCTGCTGTCCTCATACATGTCCTGCTGTCTTCATACATGTCCTGCTGTCCTCATACATGTCCTGCTGTCCTCATACATGTCCTGCTGTCCTCATACATGTCCTGCTGTCCTCATACATGTCCTGCTGTCCTCATACATGTCCTGCTGTCCTCATACATGTCCTGCTGTCCTCATACATGTCCTGCTGTCTTCATACATGTCCTGCTGTCCTCATACATGTCCTGCTGTCTTCATACATGTCCTGCTGTCTTCATACATGTCCTGCTGTCTCATACATGTCCTGCTGTCTTCATACATGTCCTGCTGTCCTCATACATGTCCTGCTGTCTTCATACATGTCCTGCTGTCTTCATACATGTCCTGCTGTCTTCATACATGTCCTGCTGTCTTCATACATGTCCTGCTGTCTTCATACATGTCCTGCTGTCCTCATACATGTCCTGCTGTCTTCATACATGTCCTGCTGTCTTCATACATGTCCTGCTGTCTTCATACATGTCCTGCTGTCCTCATACATGTCCTGCTGTCCTCATACATGTCCTGCTGTCTTCATACATGTCCTGCTGTCTTCATACATGTCCTGCTGTCCTCATACATGTCCTGCTGTCTTCATACATGTCCTGCTGTCTTCATACATGTCCTGCTGTCCTCATACATGTCCTGCTGTCTTCATACATGTCCTGCTGTCTTCATACATGTCCTGCTGTCTTCATACATGTCCTGCTGTCTTCATACATGTCCTGCTGTCTTCATACATGTCCTGCTGTCTTCATACATGTCCTGCTGTCTTCATACATGTCCTGATGTCTTCATACATGTCCTGCTGTCTTCATACATGTCCTGCTGTCTTCATACATGTCCTGCTGTCTTCATACATGTCCTGCTGTCTTCATACATGTCCTGCTGTCTTCATACATGTCCTGCTGTCTTCATACATGTCCTGCTGTCTTCATACATGTCCTGATGTCTTCATACATGTCCTGCTGTCTTCATACATGTCCTGCTGTCTTCATACATGTCCTGATGTCTTCATACATGTCCTGCTGTCTTCATACATGTCCTGCTGTCTTCATACATGTCCTGATGTCTTCATACATGTCCTGCTGTCTTCATACATGTCCTGATGTCTTCATACATGTCCTGCTGTCTTCATACATGTCCTGCTGTCTTCATACATGTCCTGCTGTCTTCATACATGTCCTGATGTCTTCATACATGTCCTGCTGTCTTCATACATGTCCTGCTGTCTTCATACATGTCCTGCTGTCTTCATACATGTCCTGATGTCCTCATACATGTCCTGCTGTCTTCATACATGTCCTGCTGTCTTCATACATGTCCTGCTGTCTTCATACATGTCCTGCTGTCTTCATACATGTCCTGATGTCTTCATACATGTCCTGCTGTCCTCATACATGTCCTGCTGTCCTCATACATGTCCTGCTGTCTTCATACATGTCCTGCTGTCTTCATACATGTCCTGCTGTCTTCATACATGTCCTGCTGTCTTCATACATGTCCTGCTGTCTTCATACATGTCCTGCTGTCTTCATACATGTCCTGCTGTCTTCATACATGTCCTGCTGTCTTCATACATGTCCTGATGTCTTCATACATGTCCTGCTGTCTTCATACATGTCCTGCTGTCTTCATACATGTCCTGCTGTCTTCATACATGTCCTGCTGTCTTCATACATGTCCTGCTGTCTTCATACATGTCCTGCTGTCTTCATACATGTCCTGCTGTCTTCATACATGTCCTGCTGTCTTCATACATGTCCTGCTGTCTTCATACATGTCCTGCTGTCTTCATACATGTCCTGCTGTCTTCATACATGTCCTGCTGTCTTCATACATGTCCTGCTGTCTTCATACATGTCCTGCTGTCTTCATACATGTCCTGCTGTCTTCATACATGTCCTGCTGTCTTCATACATGTCCTGATGTCTTCATACATGTCCTGCTGTCTTCATACATGTCCTGCTGTCTTCATACATGTCCTGCTGTCTTCATACATGTCCTGCTGTCTTCATACATGTCCTGCTGTCTTCATACATGTCCTGCTGTCTTCATACATGTCCTGCTGTCTTCATACATGTCCTGCTGTCTTCATACATGTCCTGCTGTCTTCATACATGTCCTGCTGTCTTCATACATGTCCTGCTGTCCTCATACATGTCCTGCTGTCTTCATACATGTCCTGCTGTCTTCATACATGTCCTGCTGTCCTCATACATGTCCTGCTGTCTTCATACATGTCCTGCTGTCCTCATACATGTCCTGCTGTCTTCATACATGTCCTGCTGTCCTCATACATGTCCTGCTGTCTTCATACATGTCCTGCTGTCCTCATACATGTCCTGCTGTCCTCATACATGTCCTGCTGTCCTCATACATGTCCTGCTGTCCTCATACATGTCCTGCTGTCCTCATACATGTCCTGCTGTCCTCATACATGTCCTGCTGTCCTCATACATGTCCTGCTGTCCTCATACATGTCCTGCTGTCCTCATACATGTCCTGCTGTCCTCATACATGTCCTGCTGTCCTCATACATGTCCTGCTGTCCTCATACATGTCCTGCTGTCCTCATACATGTCCTGCTGTCCTCATACATGTCCTGCTGTCCTCATACATGTCCTGCTGTCCTCATACATGTCCTGCTGTCCTCATACATGTCCTGCTGTCCTCATACATGTCCTGCTGTCCTCATACATGTCCTGCTGTCCTCATACATGTCCTGCTGTCCTCATACATGTCCTGCTGTCCTCATACATGTCCTGCTGTCCTCATACATGTCCTGCTGTCCTCATACATGTCCTGCTGTCCTCATACATGTCCTGCTGTCCTCATACATGTCCTGCTGTCCTCATACATGTCCTGCTGTCCTCATACATGTCCTGCTGTCCTCATACATGTCCTGCTGTCCTCATACATGTCCTGCTGTCCTCATACATGTCCTGTACCAGTCTAACATACTTTTCTGCCACTCCAGATTTCCTCATGCAATACCACACCTCTTCTCTTGGTACCCTGTCATATGCTTTTTCTAAATCCACAAACACACAATGGAGTTCTTTCTGACCCTCTCTGTACTTCTCTATCAACATCCTCAAATCAAAGATGCATCTGTGGTGCTCTTTCTTGGCATGAAACCATACTGCTGCTCACAGATAGTCACCTCTTGTCTAAGCCTTCCTTCCACAACTCTCTCCCAGATCTTCATTGTGTGGCTCATCAACTTAATTCCCCTGTAGTTGCTACAACTCTGTACATCACCCTTGTTCTTAAAAATGGGAACCAGCACACTTCTTCTCCATTCTTCAGGCATTTTCTCACCCTCAAATATTCCATTAAATATTTGAGTCAAAAACCTCACTGCCATCTCTCCAAGACATTTCCAAACCTCCACTGGTATGTCATCAGGTCCTACTGCCTTCCCCTTCTTCATTCTTTTCAGAGCTTTCCGGACTTCACCCTCACTAATCTTTCCCACTTCCTGGTCCACAGTTTCTATGACCTCCACTCTTCTTTCTCTTTCATTCTCTTCATTCATTAGCTCCTCAAAGTAATCCTTCCATCTTCCCATCACACACTCCTCACTTGTTAGAACATTCCCATTCCCATCTTTAATAAGCCTAACCTGCTGCACATCCTTTCCAGCCTGATCCCTCTGTCTTGCCAATCGGTACAAGTCCTTCTCGCCCTCTTTAGTGTCCAGTCTCCCATACAACTCATTGTACGCCCTCTGCTTTGCCTTAGCTACTTCCCTCTTTGCTCTATGTCCCATCTCCTTATATTCCTGTCTCCTCTCTTCAGTCCTCTCACTGTCATATTTCTTCTTGGCTAATCTCTTTCTTTGAATGGCGTCCTGCACTTCACTATTCCACCACCAGGTTTCCTTATCATCCATTCTCTGTCCAGATGACACACCAAGTACCTTCCTACCTGTCTCTCTAATTACTGTTGCTGTAGTAGCCCAGTCACTTGGAAGCTCTTTCTTACCACCCAGAGCCTTTAACAGCTCGTCTCTGAATTTCTCACAACATTCTTCCTTCTTTAGCTTCCACCATTTGGTCTTCTTCTCTGATTTTACTCTTTTTCTCTTCTTCGCAACAACAGTCATTCTACACACAACCATCCGATGCTGTCTGGCCACGCTCTCCCCTGCTACAACCTTACAGTCTCCAATCTCCCTCAGGTTTCCTCTTCTACACAGAATGTAGTCGACCTGTGTACTCCTTCCTCCACTCTTATAGGTCACTCTATGTTCCTCCCTCTTTTGGAAATAGGTATTGACTATAGCCATTTCCATTCTCTTGGCAAAATCCACCACCATCTGTCCTTCCTGGTTTCTTTCCTTGACACCAAACCTACCCATCACTTCCTCATCCTCTGTTTCCTTCACCAACATGTCCATTCAGGTCTGCTCCAATCACCACTCTTTCCTCCCTGGGAATACTCTCTATCACTTCATCCAGATCTTTCTCCTCCCCATCACATCCAACCTGTGGAGCATAACCACTGACTATGTTTAGCATCAGACCTTCTACTTCTACCTTCAGACACATCACCCTATCTGACACTCTCTTCACCTCTACTACATTCTTTGCCAACTCCTCCTTCAGGACCACCCCTACTCCATTTCTCTTTCTATCCACACCATGGTAAAACAGTTTGAACCCTGCTCCAATACTGCGAGCCTTGCTGCCCTTCCACTTGGTCTCTTGGACACATAAAACATCTACCTTCCTTCTCTGCATCATGTCAGCCAGCTCTCTACCTTTGTCTGTCATTGTCCCCACATTTAGAGTTGCAACCCTCAGTCCTACATTCTTCACTTTCCTCTTCTCCTCTGTCTCCTGACACGCTTCCCTCCTCGGGGTCTTCGACTAACAGTAGTAAAATTTCCACCAGCACCCTGTTTGTCAACAGCACCGGTGGAGGTCGTTGTTAACCCGGGCCTCGACCGATCCGGTTTCACTTTGATGAACTCGCATTATAGTTTTGGCAAAAGTGTTTTACATCGGATGCCCTTCCTGACACAACCCTCACCATTTACCCGGGCTTGGGACCGGCACAAGAGATACACTGGCTTGTGTAACTATTTTATTTAAAAAATTCATTCATTCATTCAACCTTTATTTAGTCAGGTAAATCTTTTGAACCTCATGGGCTCATTTACGAAAGCGACCTGCTAAAACTAAAGAACAATGAACAGCAGTGGTAGAATTTCCTTAAACAATAAACAAACAAACAATAAACAATAGAAAACAAAAGAGAGAAAAAAACAAAAGATTTTTTTTTTTTTTAACAAAGTATCAAAAAACTAGCAAAACATTATAAGGTAGACGTATAAAATCAAAGACAGGAACAAATCTGCATTGGTTTTTGCCAGGATTCCAACAGATTCTGAAAACCATTTAGAGAAGTCAAGGTCGAGAGCTTCAGATCTTTTTGTAAGATATTCCATGAAGCAGGAGCAGAGTAGGAGAAGGCCCTTTTTCCAAGTTCAGTCCTCACTGACGGAACACTGCAGGTAATCATGTCCTGAGAGCGCACGCTGTAGCTGCACTCACACAGAGACATGTAGGAGGAGATGTATGAGGGCAGCAGACCAAGAAGTGATTTAAAGATGAAAATGTACCAGTGGAAGAGTCTGCGTGAGGTTAATGATGTCCAGTTAACCAGTGAATACAGGGTGCAGTGGTGGGTACGATAATCACAACCAGTTATGAATCTTAGTGCACCATGATAGACAACATCCAACATCTGCAGGATGCACCATGATAGACAACATCCAACATCTGCAGGATGCACCATGATAGACAACATCCAACATCTGCAGGGTGCTTGTAGGAGCATTCATGTAGAGAATGTCACCGTAATCAATGGAGGGAAGGAAAGTCACAGATACAAGGCGTTTCCTAACATTCAGTGATAGACATGATCTGTTTCTGAAAAAGAAACCCAGTTTAACTTTCAGTTTCTTCACTAGGTTTTCCACGTGGAGTTTAAAAGAGAGATGTGAATCGACCAGTATACCCAGATATTTATAGGAATCAACAAACTCAATAGGGACACCATTTGAAGATAAAATCAGAGGAGGATCTGCTGGAACCGCCTTCCTATTTGAAAAAAACATCCCTTTTGTTTTATCAGCATTTAGGACAAGTTTGAGACGGAACAAATCTGACTGGATGATGTCAAAAGCGGATTGTAGTAACTGGAAAGCCTTAGCTACTGTTTTAGCTCGGCAGTAAACAACTGTATCATCAGCATAGAAATGTAAGGATGCATCAGGGATGCAGTGACCTACATTAGCTATGTAGATTGTAAAGAGAGTTGGTCCTAAAACTGAGCCTTGTGGTACACCATTTTTAACTGTTAAATAGCTGGAAGAAGTACCGTTATGTTGAACACATTGCCTCCGATTGGAAAGATAGTTAGAAAACCAACCGATGGTGTGATCAGAGAAACCGATTTCTGAGAGCTTATGACACAGGATGTTAGGGCGGCCGTGGTGTAGTGGTAATGGCAGTCGTCTCCCGATCGGAAAGTTGGCGGTTCGACTCCCGGGACCCGCACCATGTGTCGTTGTGTCCTTGGGCAAGACACTTAACCCTGAGTTGCTCCCGGTAGGACTGGAAAGCACCTTGCATGGTAGTCTGCCACCACCGGTTTATGAATGTGTGTAGCACTTTGAGATTTTCAGTAATGAAAAGTGCGTTATAAATTGAATTAATTATTATTATTATTATTATTATTATTATGGTCCACAGTGTCAAAAGCTTTAGACAGATCTAAGAAAAGTGCATTATTAAAAAAATACTTTTATATATTAATTATTTGAAGCATCTGTGTACAAAAAATCAAAGCTGAGTAGCTCCTCTTTCTAAAGATGTCTATGTTGCAGCATATTGTCAGTCACAATACCTTTAACACAGTGTTTTGAGCTACCTTTATTTTAAGACCATTCAATTTGACCATAAAGTGAAATAGAAAATTACAGTTTAGGCACATCTTTGGTAAAGAGGCCAAAGCAGTGAGCGATCTTGCCCTGAATACACGATAAGAGGTTTACTGTAAATTCTAAATGGTGCTTTCTGCAACCCATACATCACTTATAACCATTAGGTTCCACCCTCGCTGTACAGCGCAGCTTCCTAGGAACAGCTTTCCAGATGATACAGTACAGAGCCTGCAGTGGAGGCAGATCTGGCTTTGAATAGCCTGGAGCCAATGGATTTTCTCTGGATAATACAATGTTTGGGACAGAGAGGCAAGGATTAGTTCAGACGGATACATCCAGCACCCCCCACATGCCCAATCTAATTAGACTGGAATCAGTTTAAGATGAAAGCAAGCCCTAGCATCACCGCACTAAATACTGGAATTAGTATTCCCCGCATGGGAATTTAATGATGGAGACTGAAAATCCAATCACATTCACTCCCAGTTTAGCCCCTCATGCATTGGTCTGGACAATGACGACAAGAAAAAACAACAACAATGATTTGTCTGTCAATAAGTATTGACCAACATCACATCTGAGGCCGCTTGCATATTGGCATAACTATGTTGTCATCATTTAACAAGGATAAACAGCTTATAATCAGATATTTAGACAGTCTGTTTCAAATGTACACCGTTGTGACATTCTGACTTCTGAAGGGGATCACTGCAGAGCAGCGTGTGGATCAACGAAGACGGGGCGTGTTTTAGAGCTCATGCACGCTATCGTTTTTACGTTTAATTGTTTAATACGTTCATGTATCACAGCGGAAGGTAAATCAATAATAATGCGAAAACAAAAACATGTTCTATGTCTTTATGTTTTGTTTTGGCATTGCAATAAATAACTTAATAAATGGAGAAAAAAATAGCTAATTTGTGGCTTTAGTTATCTATTAGACTGGACATCAAATCCATGATGGCTGTGCAGGAAGTGAAATGATGAAATCTTCGCAGACAGCTGGAATTCTTGTTGCTAACTTTGAACACAGTTTACAGACAAACTAGAGCACATATTTACGTGTAACATCCTCATTGTCTCTTGACTTTGCTTTTATTATTGCTATTTTCCGACCCATGTTTATGCAGCCAAGGGAACACTATATTAAAACCAGAAAAATGCAAGCCATACTTCAGCGTCAAGCTGGTGATTAACGGCATGGACTGAAAATAACTCCTGCACCTGGGTTCCATCAACCACACAATTTCTCCTCCACCTGCGATTCATCCGAGCATTACACCTGAGAAATCAGGAAGCCATTGTCCCCCGTGCACAAATACTCGACATGAAATCTCATTATTTATTAGCTGTATTTGGGAGTATGCACCAAAAGAGATCTTTTTTGGGGAGGGGTAAACAGATGTAATGCAACTTTTCAGCTTATCTTTTTATGATTCTGCAAAACTTTATTGTGTTTTAACCACAGTAGGGAATTGGCCATGATTATTTTTATTTTGCTCATAAATGAAGTTATGAATATTCTTTGTGCAGTTAGTAAATAGCAAAGAGTAGATAGGTCTACAAAGGTACAATTGTTCCAATGATGCATTCTTTAAAACAAGAAAAAAAGAACAAAATCTGTTTTTTATGCTTTTAGGCGGACATCCACGAAAACGCACACAACACCGACGTCTCAAAAGGCAATCTGATCTTTTCTTCTCAATGTATCTTGCTTTTGGCAATTGTGACTTATATGTTTCCTGTTGCAGTACCTCATTTCTGAAGTACAAAAGGAAAGCAAGAAGGTGAGGAAAATGGAGGCAGCATGAGTATACCTGCCCTATTATTGCCTCGTGGATGAAGGATACAATCACTGCTGGCATTTCCGCAAGACACAAAGCCAACTAACACATATTTTAAAGTGAAAGAGAAGAAAGAGGAGGTGTGAGAGGAAAAAGGAAGAGAGGCCCCAGAGTAAAATAAAGAATGAAACCCATACAGGCGAGCCACAGGTTGACAGAGACAGAGTGTCAGGGACAAGGAAAAAGGCGGAAAGAAAGAAAGTCGATGATATAGACAGCAAAATGAGCAAGTGATAGAAGTAAAGTGAGAGTGAAAGCAGGAAAAAGAGAAAAAGGAGGGGCAACCTGAGAAAAATCAAACGTGGGCTCGGTGCAGCTGAGGTGCGTTGGCAAACGAGCAAGTTATGGCAGCCCGCTGGGAGTTCCCCGCCACATCGTGCTGGTTCCCAATCTGTTGTGAGGAGCGGCACAGCCCCACTTGGGGACGCGTGAAGGCGTCAAGATGGGATTGCTTAAGACAGATGAAACAAGGTGTTTCTGATGCCATCGAGAGCGGACAAAAGCCTGATTTCCTGTTTTACCTGTGACACAAAGGGTGCTGTGTAGTTTGCTGAACAGTTCAAGGCTTTTTGTTGTTGTTGTTGTTGTTGTTGTCAGGGCTGTAAATAATGAAACACATGAGAGGTGAAGTTGGGAAGACCTGGATGCACATAGCAAACACAGAAAAACACGTGACACACTCCTCTTTCAGTCGTTTCACAACCCGTAACCCCTGTGATTAAAAGTTACAGTTAAATTTACTCTGCAGTCAAATCAAGTCATATTTGGCTCACACCTGCCGAAGTCTGAGGAGCCGCAGCTTGTCCAGTGCTGGAGAAATGGACTGTACTTATATAGCTCCTTTCTATCTTATGAAGATACTCAAAGTGCTTCACAACACACTCTGTGCCTCATTTACCCATTCATACAGCACTCTACTAGATCTGTACAAAGCTAATTGAACAAATCATTCTAATGAGACTAATCAGTGCTTTAGATCACATTCATACACCAATGGGACACGCATTGGAGGCAATGATGTGTTCAGTGTCTTGCCCAGGGACACTTCGGCATGTGACTGCTGGAGGATTCAAACTCCCAACTCTTGCATTGGGGGACAACTGCTCTAACCACTCAGCCACAGTACAGGTATTCCCCGATTTACGAGCGAGATCCGTCACAAGGGGGCGCTCGTAAACCGGAAATCTCGTAATTTGGAACGGCCGCCATTTCCCTCGTAAACCCGGAAGTCCGCTCGTAAATTTCGCCAGCGCACCTAAAAGCACTCTATTTTCATCTAAAAACTACTTTTGAGTGCATAAAAATGATCGGAAACGTGTGTTTATATGCTTAACTTGCTAACTGTAGTGAAAAAACACATGAAAACTCAGTATTTTTTTCGTTTTTTCCAAAAATTCGCAACCCGGAAGTCCGTTCGTAAATTTCGCCAGCGCACCTAAAAACACTCTATTTTCATCTAAAAACTACTTTTGAGTGCATAAAAATGATCGGAAACGTGTGTTTATATGCTTAACTTGCTAACTGTAGTGAAAAAACACATGAAAACTCAGTATTTATTTCGTTTTTTCCAAAAATTCGCAACCCGGAAGTCCGCTCGTAAATTTCGCCAGCGCACCTAAAAACACTCTATTTTCATCTAAAAACTACTTTTGAGTGCATAAAAATGATCGGAAACGTGTGTTTATATGCTTAACTTGCTAACTGTAGTGAAAAAACACATGAAAACTCAGTATTTTTTTCGTTTTTTCCAAAAATTCGCAGCTCGTAAGTCTGGGACCTCGCAGATCAGAGCGCTCGTAATTCGGGGACTACCTGTATTCAGACACTGTACTTAAGTAAAAGTACAAACAAATAAACAAAAATGTACTCTAGTAAAAGAAGAAGTACCACATTGTTTTTTACTTAAGTAAAAGTGTACTTGCTTTTAAAAATACTTAATTAAAAGTAAAAGTACTAAATGCAATGGTCCACATCTTTAACTGTATGTATATTTTCTGTAACACAAATAGTGTTGAGCCATTTTAAAGAACAATGCTGCAGATAATACGTGTTTTTATTGTGCTCACTCTGTGACACTGTTCACACTTGAACTTGAGTCTGTGCGTCAGAATTTCAGGGATGACATGCAGAGTTAAATGTCATTATGCAAAATAAGAAGAGAAATTATTATACCTTTGAATTTTTACATTTAACACAAAAGCAAAACCAATGTGTCATTTTAACTGCAGTAAAATATTTAAGTAAAAGTTGTCTGACTGAACAAAAGGAGCATTAGATCTAACAAAGGAACATCTGATCATTTCAACTCCAGTTAAAATATTGTCCAAACCTTGAGTCAATAGTGAACAATATCTTAACTTCCTGACACCATTTTCAAAACTTGCACTTGAGTGTCGAGACATTTGGATACATCTCTTGTCTCCTAACATCCATGAACTGACACATTTTAATATTGCAGCAATAATTTATTGTTCAAGCTCAGAAGAAGTTGGTTTTCAACGTTTTTTTGAGTCCAGTCTGGATCTGAAGGGATAAACAATCTGTCCTGCTGTACTGAACAGTATTTCAATAGTCTTTCAATAATATTTCAATAATATTTCCATAGTCTTTCAGTAAGGGCATGGGTGTTGTGTATCTTCTGGCTGAATCTCTGTGGTGGAATCCATTTTGAGTGTGTTAGTGGTGCTGTGGGTGCTCCCAGCTCAATGACGTGTATACTTTGTAATAGAATATACATCATTGGCCCAGCTCTTCTTGAAGGTGGGTCTAAAGTTACCTGCCCACTTTGCAGTGATTCAATGGACCAACTACAGTACTCTCTCTCCATGGGTTACTTTCCATCTAACAAAAAAGAGAAGAAGAAAAAAACGCAGCATGAATATAACTTGACTTGATAACGTGACACGTGACGTCATCGCTGGAGCAACAGGGCGAGAGCTGAGCTCCAGCTGAAAGCAACATAAAACAAAGAAATATATATATCTGGAACGAACTGAACATCGCGGACGAACTGAAGAGTTGCCACCAGAAGCCACGAGCTGAGCTGGCTGACCGATTTTGAATCTTTGATTGGAGGGGGCCGAGCGCGGATCTGTGAGCTTGCGTCTCGAGCCACAGGCTAAGCTGGCTAGCCGACCTGAAGCCGCCGCGACCAGAGAGGGCTGAACGCCGCACAGACTAACAGACGGGCGGCCGTGGTGTAGTGGTAATGGCAGTCGTCTCCCGATCGGAAAGTTGGCGGTTCGACTCCCGGGACCCGCACCATGTGTCGTTGTGTCCTTGGGCAAGACACTTAACCCTGAGTTGCTCCCGGTAGGACTGGAAAGCACCTTGCATGGTAGTCTGCCGCCACCGGTTTATGAATGTGTGTAGCATTCAATATATGTGTAGCACTTTGAGATTTTCAGTAATGAAAAGTGCGTTATAAATTGAATTCATTATTATTATTATTATTATAAAAAGCTGTCGACAGGTATCGTGTGCAGACCTCGGAGTGCAGACCGAAGGAGGCTAAGCGCTGTGCAAGTACCGGTGTACCGCTGTCGGGAGCTACGAGCTGGGCTAGCATCGGAGCTACGTGCTGTGCTAACTGAGCTAGCATCTGAGCTACTGTGACTGTGATGCCGCCTAAACCGGAGGACCGCCGCCTGGAGCTTCGAGCTGGGCCGAGCACGAACCGGAGGACCGCTGCCTGGAGCTGGGCTGGCCTTGGAGCTGCGCCTAGAGCTATGTGCTGTGCTAACTGGGCTAACATCGGAGCTACGGAGACCGGAGGAGGCCAAGCGCCATGCGTGAACCGGATGACCGCCGTCTAAGCCGGGCTAGTGAGCAAACCTCTTCGGATAACAGATCTGATTGCTGCAGGCTGCAGAGACCGTGAGTTCTGATCTAATAACTGCTGATCTGGGTGCTGCACTGCTGGGCCACAGCCACCATCGTTAGGCCTGTGAGCCTCGTGGAAGGGCCACGTGGTTCAGCAAACAAACCAGAGACCTGCTACCACTAGACTACAAACTCTGTAAGTATGACGAGAGGTAAAGGACCAAAGTCACCAGACTCGAAGGGAAACCACTCAACAGAAATGCAAGACTTTAAAACAGAAATGCAAGACTTTAAAAATTCACTCAACTTTATGGGTGAACAAATAGAAAAATTATCAGCAAAAATGGATTCCCAGGCCGGTCTGGTTAATGAAATAAGACAACTGAAAGAACTGATAGTTAGCAAAAACAATAAAATTGCTGAACTGGAACAAAAAATAGATGACTTAGAACAATACACAAAGCAAGACAACTTGGTGATCTCAGGACTTGATGTTAGTAAGTGTCGGACATATAAAAGAGCTCTTACTAACAATGACCAAACTGAGAATGCACCTCAGGAAGAACTAGAGACTCTGGAGGATTGTGTAGTTACTTTTTTTCAGGACATGAACATTGACATAGGCTATGGGGACATTTCGTTCTGTCACACCCTGCCCAGTAAATCACAAAAATTCGGGCCGTCAGTAGTCGTCAAGTTCATTAGCAGGAATATAAACAACTATGTTATGCAAGCAAAAAAAATCTGCGGGGAACAAACGTTTACATAAATGAACATCTAACAAAAAAAATGGAAACAGATAGCCGAGCTGCCACAGGTGACACTCCGCTGAGTCGATGAGGATCCAAGGGAGAAATGGTGAAATTTAAAGGAGTGATAGGCTACATCTCACGTTTTGTTTGAGTGCAGACACGTTTACTCTCATAAACTGAAATCAGACAGTCTGCCGTGGATAAGTGAGGACCTAATGTAAAGTGACACTACGCATTCTCCAAGTCATTCGCAGGCCTCTTTCTGGATTAAAAGGCTCCACACACTCTGGCTTGGGTCTCACTATGAAAAAAAACACACCAAATAAGCATGCTTTATTTATGGCTTCACTGCTGCATGTGAGGAAATGCGTTTACATGAAATTGGCTCAGATGCTGGGCATTATTAAGGCCCTCTTTGAAAATCAACTCCGATTCCTGGCAAGAACATTTGTAACAAAAAGCTTTTTTAATGTTTAAATGAAATTTTTAATGAGACCCTGCGTTGCGGTTCCTTTCGAGTCTTTAAGAGCTCTCTAAATCATTAAAACTTGCTCTTTCTTTGAATTCAAGGTCATTTGAAGAAATAAGGCAGCTTTAAGTGGCCCTCGGACCAAAAGTGGCCTACATGCCAAAGACCGCAAATGAACGTAGCCTAATGCTTTTTAATTTGCATTCATCTTAAAAAACATAGATGAGCCATATCCAACTTATAATAGGCTGAGATGGCAGTCGGAGGCCCTCCAGTCATTAGTGGCAATGCAGCTCCTCTAAAACGAAGGCCTTTCTCATCTTGTTTCAACTTAGGACCATTACTTCAAAGATGCATTAGCCTGTTGTCCGTTTCTTGTTTGGCGTATTTAATTCTGATGACATCTGCATGTGCCCACATGTGCACTTGCTTGGACTCACCTCCCTCGTCTGTCCCGTGAGCAACATTCAACAACCTCTTTTCTGGGAAACACATGCGTGAAAACAAAGGACGCCAGAAACGGGGACCCTAGGAGGAGATGACACACATTGTTTGTCTAATCACGTGTTATGAGAGGACTCTCTGTAATTATGTTGTCATCCATCTGCTCCGGCAAAGCAGATCTGGGCCGAGGCGGTTGCTTCTTGTTTGTAATTCCACACTTCAAGCATTAACAAGCATGAGCTAGAATTTTCTCCTTCCCCACACCCAAAGTTTTTCATCTTTATTAGCTTGAACCAATGTAGGTATAGGTGAATCTGAGTCATTTTCTTTTTGGAGCAGTCATATAAAGCCTGCATGATGTGCATATGCATGTAGGTCACACAATCACTGGAATGATGAGACGGTAAATACACACCGTTTGTTTTTTCTTCTGACCAACCTTTTTTTCCTTGCAGTTTCTCGTTTCTTTTACATTTCTTCGCCGTCCTCTTTTTCAGTTTTCTTTATCTCCTTCAATTCGGCGTCTGGGTGTGTCCCTTCTTTCCACGATAGGCGGTATGTGTCTGAGGAAAAACTGAACATCTCCAGTGAAATTGGTTTTCTGTGGAGAAACTAATGGATCACTCAGTGTTCCTGACGGGTGTAGGGGATTGTTTATGCCACACGGACGAATACACGGATGCTCGCGCACACATGCGCTCGTATGCAAGGGTGAGAGGACAAGGAGGTTGTTTATGCTGAGGCAGAATGAATTTTTATGTGCTGTAGATTGCTGTTTATGGGAAAATACTCTTTTAAACTGCAAGAGATGTAATCTAGATTGCAGCATGACCAACAATGAGTTATGGTTTTGGAGCAGCCTTCCTCTCAACCTCTATTTCCTCAGCACACAAAATTACTGAAACACACAAACACAAAGATTAGCAAGAAAGCACAACTGCTTTCAAAAACAAATGGCTTCATATACAGTGTAAACCAGGCACATTTGTGTACATGCACACAATGGAAAACATCTGTTAATCACATAAGAGTAAAGACAAGCAGCTCAACTCAAATATGACACACAAACACAAGCAGAAACCACAATGACAACGAAAAAACAGCTCGTTTAAAAAAATAAAGTATGGAAGTCAGAAACTGTTGCAGATTTCAAAACACTGTTGCATTATGTTTATGTTTGTTTATTAAATTTGTTCATTTTTTTACAAAAGAAATACAATACAAGACAATCCCATCAACGACACGTACACAATGTAAAAAAATGAAAGGTAGCAGAAAGAAGAATAAATCTTATTATATCTGCCCCTTTTTTCAAACAATCAGATTAAACAATAATAATCTTTCACCAGCAGTACAAAATGACTAACTCTTTCTAATTTTCTAATACTAATACATAACTAATAATTGATACAATACACATTATGCTAATTCATATATATTTTTTCAACAAATTCCTTTTGATCATTTTCTTAAATGTAAACAGTGACTTGGCATTTTTAACTACATTCTCCAAGCCATTCCATAATCTAATTCCCTGGATTGAGGTAGAACGTCCCTTCAAGCTAGTTCTGAATTGTGGTTTTACAAACATCTCTGTCCCCTTAAGATTATAACAACTTTGTCTTTTAACAAAATTCATTTGGATATTTAAAGGTAAATCGTTATTTTGAGCCCTATACATAATTGATAAAATATTATAATCAACCAAATCATGGAATTTCAATAATTTCAGTTGATAAAATAATGTACTGGATGGATGACAGTAATGTTTTCTAGTGATAATTCTTACAGCTCTTTTCTGTAATACAAAAATAGGCTTTGTGATTGTTTTACACGCTTTCCCCCAAACATCAATACAATAGATTAAGTGTGGAACAATGATTGTGTTATACAACAAATACAGAGCTTTATCATTCAATAGGTCTCTGACTTTGTACAGTACTGCAATCGATTTAGCTATTTTTATTCTTACAGAATTTATGTGTTGTTTCCATGTCAGTTTGTCATCAATAATGAACACCCAAAAACTTCACCTCACTCACTCTACAAATCTCAACACCCTCAATTTTGAGTGGAACGTCAACAGTTTTCTTTTTATTACTGAATATCATGTAATTAGTTTTTTCTAGATTTAATGATAATTTATTGATTTTAAACCAAGTTTGTATTTTGGTAAATTCTGTCTTTATCAATTCCAACATTTGTTCTATATCTTCACCTAAACAGAAAAATGTGGTATCATCAGCAAAAAGTATACATTTAAGGAGTCCTGACACATTTACCAAGTCATTCACATATAAAATAAATAGCTTTGGTCCAAGCACAGAGCCCTGGGGAACTCCACATGTGATATTACAGAGGTCAGATCTTACATCATTTATTTGTACAAATTGTTTCCTATCTTTCAAATAGCTAGATACCCACTGTAATGCTGGTCCTCTAATACCATATTTGTTCAGTTTTTCTAGGAGAATGGTGTGATCAATAGTATCGAATGCTTTTTTTAAATCAACAAAAATACTGACACAATATTGTTTTTGATCGACAGCAGTTGTTATTTGTTCCATTAATTCCATGAGAGCCATTGATGTAGAGTTTTTAGCTCTGAACCCATACTGACTGTTGCTTAGAATATTTTGTTTGTCTATAAATTGATCTAGTCTGTTCACAAATAGTTTTTCAAGAATTTTAGAAAACTGTGGTAACAAGGATATAGGTCTATAATTGTTGAACACACATTTATCACCATTTTTAAAAAGAGGAACTACCTTAGCTACTTTCATATTATCTGGAAATATTCCTGTTGAAAATGATAAGTTACATATATATGTAAACGGCTCAATAACATGGCTCATTATATCCTTTACAAACATCATATCCATGTCCACCCAGTCCTTTGATCTCTTGTCTGTAAGATTTTTTACTACTTTCATTATTTCCTCTTCGTTAGTTCCATTTAGAAAAATACTGCTTGTACAGCCTGTAATTGTGTGGCTCACATTATTATTTACTTTTGGTATTTTAGCTGCAAGGCTTGATCCAACATTCACAAAATACTGATTAAATCCATTGACAATTTCATTTTCATCATAAACCTCATCTTTTTCTTTTACAAAATATTTTGAAATACTAGTTTTTGCTTTATGATTCTTCATAACACTATTCATTACTCGCCAT